>CAWUFW010022779.1:0-88552 GCA_963921515.1 Calotriton arnoldi | reverse complement strand
TATGCTTCCGTTCAGTTGCAATATTGCTGCAACATATGGCACAGCTTTCCTCACACAGGAGTGGAGTCCCCTCATGGCAGTGTGTACACGTGTGACATTGCCTGCGCCCAAGGTGTGTGTTGTATGTGCATGTCTGTGTGTTCACTTTCATTCATCTGCGCATGCTGTGATCCCTAGTGTTGTACCTGTTTGTGATGCTTGCTGACTTGAGCTATGTTCCCCCAAAGTCTTCTCCCTGTGTTCTCTGTGATGTGGGTGCATGGCACATTACTGGTCATCAGGGTGTCACCCATAGGTGTGTTTGCTGTCAGGGCTGAGTTTGTGTGCAGACGCAGATGGGTCATCAGTCAGGTTTCCCCTTGGCACTTGTTGTTTGCCCCTGTCATGTGATTTCCAGTTTGTGTTATCTTTCAGTGATTGTGACACGTTGTGTGTGTGACTGATGGCACTCCTCAGGGTCCGGGCTGCAATGTTGGTTGTTGTCTATGTGTGTTCTTTGTGGGTGACCTTGGCTTCTTCATTGGTGTGTGACTGTGGCTGGGATCCCATTGGTCGGTGTGGTATTGCCGTCATGTCCATGTACAGCGTAGTGTGCAGTGTGTCAGACATTCAGGAGTCTTGTTGAGTGTCCATGTGTGATGTGTTTCTACACCTTGGTTCCCACCCACCACCCTGGAATAGTCATGGGTGCATGTGCAATGTCACCAGTGCATGTGTACTTCACTGCTGCACATTGTTGGAGGTCGAGGGTGTGGTGTTGGTGTGTGCAGATGAGAGTTGTTGCCCGGCCTAGGCCCCTGCCTCCATGTTGGCCTTGGCTTACTGGCCATGCTGATTGATTTGTGCTTGTGTAGGTGTGATGGTAGTTTGTTGCTCAGGACACCTGACTGTGGTTCACAGTGTGAACGACATTTAGCTTTGTCATCACAGTGGTATTTTTATTCAGCCCAGGGTCACCACATTGTGGGGGCCCTGGGAGTGGCTCTGTGGTGTGTCTGTGACTTGCTGTGTCAGTTGTTGTTCCTACGTGCCTGTGTGACATGTGTGTTTTGTGCTCCCTCTCACCTGACAATGCCTGCTTGCCCACATAGAGGGATTTGGATCCATGAGTTACCTTAGTGTGGCAGTGTATGCACATCTGTATGATTGGTATTCAGCTCTCCTCATGTGTTGTGTGGTTGCCTGGGGACACTGGCACCCCCACCCCTCACCTGCTGTGTATGATGACAGTGTCGGTCTGCCTGTTTGTGTTTGTGCATCTGCACCACTGCATTGGCATATCTTGGGTGTGCCATTGGCTGTATGTTGTTTGGTGTGTTTCCCCTGCTGTCCCTGGGACTCCTAGGTCATCGGTCAGCACAGTGATCATGGTTTGTGTGTCCCATTGCTGCCATGGTATGGTATCTGTTCACCTCACATCTGCTGTCTCCACAGGGTATCTGCATTTGTGTGCCCATTGGTGCAAATATGTGGTTCTGCATTCTGATGGTCACTTCTGTCATTGTGTCATTGATGACTGTTGACGGTCTCAGCCCCCATGGGTGTTGTTTGTCTGCACATGGCCAAAGGAATGTTTCATTTGCACTGCAGTATTTGGCTCCCCCAATTTATGTTGCAATGGGACACATACACTACTTTGCCACAGATGAGTTTTTGGTTCTGTGACCAGGAATGATCCATGCAGTTTGGCAGTTGCAGCTCTTTCTTTGTCAACAATTACCTTTTGGTCACTGTGATGATGAGGGTGTAGACCCCATTGCCACAATGGTCAAAATGTGCTTCAGCTATGGACCCCACACTTGCCTTTTGGTCACTGTGATGATGGGGGTTTAGACCCCATTGCCACAATGGTCAAAATGTGCTTCAGCTATGGACCCCACACTTGCCTTTTGGTCACTGTGATGATGGGGTTTAGACCCCATTGCCACAATGGTCAAAATGTGCTTCAGCTATGGACCCCACACTTACCTTTTGGTCACTGTGATGATGGGGTTTAGGCCCCATTGCCACAATGGTCATGGGCTGCTTGCATTGTGGGTGCCACACACATATATGTGTGGCACATGTGCTAGGGGTCACATTGTATGTTGAAAGTCATGTTCGGTGTTGTAGGCATTTGACACAGCCTACACACGCTTGTCATGGTGGTGGGGGATGTCTTAATCTTGCATTCCCTAGGTTGTGGTGTGCTTGTTGTGTCATGCATTGTCCATCCTATGAGTGGGGGTGGTAGTAGTGGTAGGCATCCAGCCCCCTGGGTGAGGGTGGTAGTAGTGGTAGGCATCCTGCCCCCTGGCTAAGGGTGGTAGTAGTGGTAGGCATCCTGCCCCCCGTGGGTGAGGGTGGTAGTAGTGGTGGGCATCCTGCCCCCTGGCTAAGGGTGGTAGTAGTGGTGGGCATCCTGCCCCCTGGCTAAGGGTGGTAGTAGTGGTAGGCATCCTGCCCCCTGGCTAAGGGTGGTAGTAGTGGTAGGCATCCTGCCCCCTGGCTAAGGGTGGTAGTAGTGGTAGGCATCCTGCCCCCGTGGGTGAGGGTGGTAGTAGTGGTGGGCATCCAGCCCCCCTGGCTAAGGGTGGTAGTAGTGGTAGGCATCCTGCCCCCCTGGGTGAGGGTGGTAGTAGTGGTAGGCATCCTGCCCCCGTGGGTGAGGGTGGTAGTAGTGGTGGGCATCCTGCCCCCTGGCTAAGGGTGGTAGTAGTGGTAGGCATCCTGCCCCCCTGGGTGAGAGTGGTAGTAGTGGTGAGGCATCCTGCCCCCCGTGGGTGAGGGTGGTAGTAGTGGTGGGCATCCTGCCCCCTGGCTAAGGGTGGTAGTAGTGGTGGGCATCCTGCCCCCTGGCTAAGGGTGGTAGTAGTGGTAGGCATCCTGCCCCCGTGGGTGAGGGTGGTAGTAGTGGTGGGCATCCTGCCCCCTGGCTAAGGGTGGTAGTAGTGGTGGGCATCCTGCCCCCTGGCTAAGGGTGGTAGTAGTGGTAGGCATCCTGCCCCCCTGGCTAAGGGTGGTAGTAGTGGTAGGCATCCTGCCCCCGTGGGTGAGGGTGGTAGTAGTGGTGGGCATCCTGCCCCCTGGCTAAGGGTGGTAGTAGTGGTGGGCATCCTGCCCCCTGGCTAAGGGTGGTAGTAGTGGTAGGCATCCTGCCCCCTGGCTAAGGGTGGTAGTAGTGGTAGGCATCCTGCCCCCCGTGGGTGAGGGTGGTAGTAGTGGTGGGCATCCAGCCCCCCTGGCTAAGGGTGGTAGTAGTGGTAGGCATCCTGCCCCCCTGGGTGAGGGTGGTAGTAGTGGTAGGCATCCTGCCCCCGTGGGTGAGGGTGGTAGTAGTGGTGGGCATCCTGCCCCTGGCTAAGGGTGGTAGTAGTGGTAGGCATCCTGCCCCCCTGGCTAAGGGTGGTAGTAGTGGTAGGCATCCTGCCCCCTGGCTAAGGTGTGGTAGTAGTGGTGGGCATCCTGCCCCCTGGCTAAGGGTGGTAGTAGTGGTAGGGCATCCTGCCCCTGGCTAAGGGTGGTAGTAGTGGTAGGCATCCTGCCCCCGTGGGTGAGGGTGGTAGTAGTGGTGGGCATCCTGCCCCCTGGCTAAGGGTGGTAGTAGTGGTGGGCATCCTGCCCCCTGGCTAAGGGTGGTAGTAGTGGTAGGCATCCTGCCCCCGTGGGTGAGGGTGGTAGTAGTGGTGGGCATCCTGCCCCCTGGCTAAGGGTGGTAGTAGTGGTGGGCATCCTGCCCCCTGGCTAAGGGTGGTAGTAGTGGTAGGCATCCTGCCCCCTGGCTAAGGGTGGTAGTAGTGGTAGGCATCCTGCCCCCGTGGGTGAGGGTGGTAGTAGTGGTGGGCATCCTGCCCCCTGGCTAAGGGTGGTAGTAGTGGTGGGCATCCTGCCCCCTGGCTAAGGGTGGTAGTAGTGGTAGGCATCCTGCCCCCGTGGGTGAGGGTGGTAGTAGTGGTGGGCATCCAGCCCCCTGGCTAAGGGTGGTAGTAGTGGTAGGCATCCTGCCCCCTGGGTGAGGGTGGTAGTAGTGGTAGGCATCCTGCCCCCGTGGGTGAGGGTGGTAGTAGTGGTGGGCATCCTGCCCCCTGGCTAAGGGTGGTAGTAGTGGTAGGCATCCTGACCCCTGGCTAAGGGTGGTAGTAGTGGTAGGCATCCTGCCCCCTGGCTAAGGGTGGTAGTAGTGGTAGGCATCCTGCCCCCGTGGGTGAGGGTGGTAGTAGTGGTGGGCATCCTGCCCCCTGGCTAAGGGTGGTAGTAGTGGTGGGCATCCTGCCCCCTGGCTAAGGGTGGTAGTAGTGGTAGGCATCCTGCCCCCTGGCTAAGGGTGGTAGTAGTGGTAGGCATCCTGCCCCCGTGGGTGAGGGTGGTAGTAGTGGTGGGCATCCAGCCCCCTGGCTAAGGGTGGTAGTAGTGGTAGGCATCCTGCCCCCCTGGGTGAGGGTGGTAGTAGTGGTAGGCATCCTGCCCCCCGTGGGTGAGGGTGGTAGTAGTGGTGGGCATCCTGCCCCCTGGCTAAGGGTGAGTAGTAGTGGTAGGCATCCTGCCCCCTGGGTGAGGGTGGTAGTAGTGGTAGGCATCCTGCCCCCGTGGGTGAGGGTGGTAGTAGTGGTGGGCATCCTGCCCCCTGGCTAAGGGTGGTAGTAGTGGTGGGCATCCTGCCCCCTGGCTAAGGGTGGTAGTAGTGGTGGGCATCCTGCCCCCTGGCTAAGGGTGGTAGTAGTGGTAGGCATCCTGCCCCCGTGGGTGAGGGTGGTAGTAGTGGTGGGCATCCTGCCCCCTGGCTAAGAGGTGGTAGTAGTGGTAGGCATCCTGCCCCCCTGGCTAAGGGTGGTAGTAGTGGTAGGCATCCAGCCCCCCTGGGTTGGGGTGGTGGCGCGCATTCAGGCCCCTGTGTGCATATGTGGCATTGGTGATGGGCATCCCGCCCCTATGGTGCTGCTGTTGCTGGTGTAAGTATATTCAGATTCCCCGTGTATGTGTGTGATGTGTCGTGTACGTGTTGTATGTGTTTTGTGGTTGGTGTCTGACTTACCTTCTGCGCCGTACGCGTCCGTGCCTGTTCCGGTAGTAGATGTAGAATATTGGTATGATCGGGACGAAGGGATTCATGGTTGGTTCGTGTCGTTCGTCCTTCTCGTTGCTTCGCGTCGTCCTCGTCGCTTCGCTTCGTCCTCGTCGCTTCGCGTCGTCCTCGTCGGTGCCGTGTTCGTCTCGTAGCCGTGGATGCGTGTTGTGGCGCGATTCGGAGCTTATGTGCGCCTCTCCCGGATGCTTTGACGTGCCGTGCGTAGCGGCGGGTTCGGCGCGTGCGGGAAGCGCATCGTACTTGTCCGGCCGGACGGGGCTGCATTTTCCCTTCCGTGCGACTCGATTCGGCGTTTCCGGATTCGCCTCGGTCGGAGAACAGGACCTGGTTTGGGTGAGTACGGCTCGGCCGGAATTTTTGCTGTTGTGCGCATCGTACTTGCTCGTTCGGTGTGCTGTACGGATCGGTCGGGAAACTGGCTTTCGCATGGCTTTTTTCCCGACCGAATGGTATTGGGTGCGCCTCCGACCGAGATCGGAATCGGCCCCTAAGTCTACTACATCGCCCTGCTGCTCTCCTCCCTCCACAAGCTCTCCTAGATCCTTAGGGGCATCCCTGGCTTCTAGCCAGGCCTTCAGCGCCTTGTAATACTCCTCCCTCCTAGTGAGACCTGTGATAGGGACTGTGAATTGCTTGCAAAAATATTTGAGCTGCTTGGCATTGTAGGTTTCTATTTTCTCTTCTTCCCAGGAGAGATCTTCTGAGGCATTGGATCTGGGCTTGCCCATTGTAGAAATAACTGGCAATATCAATAAAGGACAGAAGAAAACTTCTCAAAAAATGTAGGCGGGTGAAAAATCACCGGCAATATCAATCACAATATAGGATCCTAAAAACTCTCAGAAATGTGCGTGGGTGAAAAATCACCAGCAATATCAATCACAATAGGGGATCAAAACTTTCAATAAATGGGCGCGGGTGAAAAATCACCGGCAATATCAATCACAATATAGGATCCCAAAACTCTCAGAAATGTGCGTGGGTGAAAAATCACCAGCAATATCAATCACAATAGGGGATCAAAAACTTTCAATAAATGGGCGCGGGTGAAAAATCACCGGTAATATCAATCACAATATAGGATCCCAAAAACTCTCAGAAAATGTGCGCGGTGAAAAATCACCGGCAATATCAATCACAATATAGGAGCAAAAAAAAATTCTCCCCAAAAAATGTATGCGGTACGTTATGGTCTGCACTCACTAGTAGTGTACACTATAATTACTGTATGCGATCATAAATGCAAGTCCAGATCCTCATCGCTGACCACCAATGTTAGAAATGGGGGTCTCTAGTTGGCAATGGCTGGCCACTGTCCAAGTAGGGACCCTTCTTCCTAAGTCAGAGTGAGAGGGCTACCCTCTTTAATACCCCTGCTCAACCCTGTGGTAACGTAGCACGAGCAGGTAGGCTTATCTCAGAGGCAGGGTGTGAAGCATTTATGATCATACACAGTAACACAATGAGGAACACTACAAAGGGACACCACACAAGTAGTTATTATAAAAAATAAGTATCTTTATATAAAGGCAGATTTATCACAAGACCAATAACTGTAAAAGCCACAATACTGTCAAAAATAGGATAGCTGTTGAAGGGCTGTCAAAAATAGTTCAAAGGTTGCAAAAATAAGGTTCAAGTTCAAAGCAGTGGTCTCTGCGACCCTTTCTTTCACAAAGTACCTGGGTTTAGTAGCAAAACCAACAAAGTGTCGCAAATAAGCTGTAGCGATGATTCTCGGCACGCGAGGCCGGCGATGCGTTGAAATCCTTGCCGCAAGGGGAGGATGATGCGCCGATCTGCGGGATGCGTGCGGAGACGATGCGACAAACTTCTGCACGCTGGACCGCCGATGCGATGACTTTCTTGCCGCGTGGGAGAAGTCGATGCGGTGATCCTGTTGCGCTGTGCGATCGTGTTGCGATGCGAAGACAAGACGCTCCGCGAGGGAGCGACGAAATTCGGTACGATGCGATCAAAGTGGCGAACGCACGGCGTCCGCACTGCGATGTCTCGAAGCGATGATTTCTTTCAGGGTTGCGAGTGCGCGGCGACAGCAGCGCGATGATCTTTCCAGCGCGTCTCGGCTGCAGCGGCTCGCAAAGGGGCGTCAGCGATGGTTTCGGGTTGCGGGCCCTCGGCGGCAGTAGCGCGATGATTTTCCCAGCGCTCTCGACTGCAGCGGCCCGCAAAGATGCGTTAGCGTCGATTTCTTACCCTCTTTTCTCTGATGCAGACTAGGGGCCCTGGAACTCACAGGAGCCCCCTCAGCAGATAGCAGTCCTCACAGGGAGGAAGCAGGAGGTCGGTGGTGGAGTCTGATGTGCCTGAGACTCCAGCAGGAGGCTAGCTCTTTTCCTAGCCCTTGGGTGATTGCTGTACAAAAATAAAAGTTCTCTCAAGAGTTCCTTTTCCTCTTCTTCAAGGTCCAGTGGTCACTGCTGCAGGCCAGTGCAAGAAACAACACACAGCACAGGGACAGTCACTTCCTGCAGATTCCTCCAGTGGCACGGACAGAGTTTCCTCTCCAGATCCAAAAGCAATACAAAAGTAGGGGTTTGAGCACAGATATTTATACCCCAAAAACCTTTGATCCTTGAAGCTACCAGTCCCTGAACCTAGCCAGAACCAGTTCTGCTCAGGCCTGGAGCACTTTGTTTACCAGGCTGCATCCTTCCTTTCAGAAAGAGGGGTCTGCTAGCAGACACACAGTGGGAGGTGGAGCCAGCATTCACCTTGCCAGGCACAGCCCTATTCAGATCAAAGAGCCACCCCTCCCCACACTCTAAATGCAGATCTCTCTATTCCACCCAGGTCTGACTCAGCCTGTCCTGCCCCTCTAAAACCAGACAACCAATACACATAACGGCAGAGCACACTGGAAGGCTTAGGCAAGAAAATACCTACTTTCTAAAAGTGGTATTTTCAAACACAGAATATAAAAATAAACTTCACTAAAAGTGTATTTTAATATTCTGAGCTCAGGCATACTAAATTCGTTTTTCTACCATGTTCCTGGGGTCAGTTAGGACTATAGCATGTAATAGTCAAACTGCCCATTCTAGCCTATGAGGAACAGGTAGCCTTACAGTAGTGAAAAACGAAATGGTGCATAATTCACTACCAGGACATGCTACACACCCCAAGGCATGTCCTGCCTTACACATACAAGGCACCCTACCATAGGGGTGACTTACAGGATGCTAAGGGAAGGTTCAGGGGCTGGGAAGTGAGTGCACTTCACAGCCAAGATGGCAGTTCTGGACTGCACACAGACACTGCAGTGGCAGGTCTGAGACACACTTTACAAGCTGCTTCTGTGGGTGGCACACATCAGTGCTGCAGGCCCACCAGCAGCATTTGGTTTACCAGCCCTGGGCACACATAGGCCACACTACTAGGGACTAACAGGTAAACCAAATAAGCCAATCAGGGATATACCAATTCACATAGACATATTTATACAGGGAGCATTCGCGCTGTGACACTGAATGGCAGTGGCACAGCGCCCAGAGCATCTAACACCAGTAAAACGGAGGAGACAACAGCGAAAAATGGAAGGGAGACCCACGCCAATGGTGCCAGGTCTAACAGTCACCAAAACTCAGTTTGGAAACCATCTCACTCACACACAGCTCTAGTGAGTCCTCCTCCCAGCAGGCACTAATGAGCAGTGAATGAGTGTGAAAAGCACAACACTGTGTCCCATTCACACACAAACACTGCAGCTCTACGGCGGCTGCCTCCCAGCAGGCTTACACTGCACCACCCAGCCTCCCCAGCCCTCTGATAATATAATACAGCTGGCCACGGACAAGAGCTCGAGCACCAGAGAGGCTGAACAGAAGATGCACACAGGGAGGCATTCTCACCATTGGCAGCGTCACACTGAAGTGTGTATGTATCACAAGTGGTGGCAGTACAGATGGGGAGGACCTCACAGATGGCAGGAGCACACGGGAAGAGAGTCTCACTGGCGGCAGGAGCACCATTGGAGAGAGGGTCTCACATATGAAAGGAGCATACAGGAAGGGGATATCTCAAATGTAGAAGTAGTTCACAGGGGGAGGTGGTTGTCACAGCTGGTAGTGACAGAGAGGAAGGGTACCTCTGACTTCAGGGATAAGGGTGCATTTGAGCACCTTCAGGGACTCAGACTAGGATGTGCATCAAAGCACCTTCAGGGACAGAGTAGTCGTGCATTCAAGCCATTTCAAATCAAAGACAGTGAGTACCTTTGACCATTTCCTTATGGACCATGGTGGTGCATCTAAGCATCTTCTTTAGGGATAAAACGGAGCATCTAGGCGCCTTTACAAGAGTGATGGGCCCCTAAGCATGTTCAGGGACATTGAGCTGAATCAAAACATATTAGGCAAGAGGGTAAGTCCACACTTCAGAGCTCCGTTGTGCTCCAGCTAGGTTTCTGCTCCAAAAATACCAACACATACGTACAAACAGAGAGATGCACCAAAACAGATGGAGGGAAAAGGAGGTGAATAGAAGCACTAACAGAGTCAAGAAGATCACGGCACAGGCACAATGAGATTAACACAGGCACCTGAAGACGCAGGAATGTTTCTATGCACTTACAGTCACTTAACCACTTAAAGTTTATTATTAAACGACTGCTTTAATTTTTATTTTGTTACAAATATAATTATAATATGTTCATCGGCTTCATCCCAATTATTTTCATGGAGAAAAATGAAAGTTCTTCTGAGTCCGGGCTTACATCCCCCCCACCCGAAAAAAAAGTAACATAATGGGGAGCCGCGGCCAATGGCCAATAGGTCAAGGGAGCCGCAGGTCAAAAAAGTTTGGGAACCACTGTCTTAAGGGCTGGTTCCTGATTGGACAGAGTATTTATGGAGCTGTTGGAATTAGCGGAGGGTAAGCGGCTGTCAATTTCACTTGACATTGTTAGCACTGGAGTGGGAGGAACCTCCCATCACGGCAGGTCACAGGACAAACGAGATTCAGGAGAGCCCTCAAACAGGGGCACAACAGTCTGTCGGGGTCCTTGATTTAGGCCACACTCCAAAGATAATCTCCTCTTGGTTAAGGAAATTTCCTTTGCCACAATCCCCATTGCCCTCTCCAGCATGCTATCAATGGTGGTAGTTTGACCAGCAGGCAATCTGGAACACCCCCCTGCTCCTTTTCACTTGCCCATTTTAGGGGAAAATCAAGTCACTCACCAGTAAAACAAGCTTCGGTGATGAGGGGCAGATGAAAGAGCACGGACCCAGCCTCATCCGGCAGCAGACGGGCACAAACGGGCAAGGACAGACTTGTGGTGCGCTGCGTCTGAAAACAAACACTGCAGCCGAGGTTGCTGGCTGCCTCCGGTATCCTTCAATAAGCAGGGGCGGCAAGGGCAGCAGCAATCAAGGCACCCCGACCAGTAGTAGGCAAGCTGGGGAAGGCGAGAAGAGCAAGAGGTTTCAGCCCACAAGCGGGTTGGTCAGTGCCGGCACAGCGGGCTCCTCCAGCACGCTAGGTCCGGGCCACAAGCACTTCAGTGCCCCACGTTTCCAGGTCAGGCCTTCACTGAGGGCCTGACGGCACCCTCCTCCTCAGGCCCCACTGCCCCTAAGCGCCGCTATCCTGTTGCTCCGGTGAAATGCAAATGGGGGAGTGTTCCTGGCTGGCAGGAAGGCAGACCCTCACGCCAGAACCCTGCCACAGCAACACCGTAGATGGTCACCCCCAGTGTCCCAGTGCACCGCAACCCCTAGCACCAAGCCTCATGAGCCACAGGTCGGACTCACCAACTGCCCCCAGCACCGACAACTCTAACACTTGTGGCAGGCTCCTAGGGCATAGCAGCACTCCACAAGCTGCTGTCGGCCGCAAAAGCAGTCCCGGTTTCTGCTGCCGGGGAAGGGGGGGTTCGGGCCAATATCCCAGGGCTCTGCAACACAGGAATACTGCCAGAATATAGCAGTGGGAGTAACGCAGCTCAATCCCGGCCCCAATACAGTCTGGATGCCACCCTGCAGACCGCGTCTCACAGCTTGCTGCATTGTAGTCAGGAGTACTGCAACCGTATGTCACAACAAAATGTTTTTTTATCACGTCCATAGTTCTAAATATGGTACATGCCATGAATCATACCAGCCCCACAACTCTCAAAGCGAGTGTAGTGAGCTAGACAGGAAGGGATTCTCCCCTAAGCAAAGTTTTGAAAAATGTAGATGATATGTGCATTTTGCAGCACAATGCATATAATGAATAATCCCAGCAATTCATTATATTATATAGTCATTAGGGCATTGCTTACTAGACCAAAGGTGTGTGTCTCTGTGCGTGTCCACATAAAGCATACAAATGTCACTTTCACACATAATCAGGCTGAAAATATAGAAATGTCACACTTAAGGAAACTGAAAACTTCGCAACTTTAACAATAAGCAGACTGGAATCTAGGCAGCTCTGAAGCACACCTTTCCACTCTTGGCATTCTCACATACCAGCACTATCATCCAACGCATTAACCAGTCCCCTTCATTGCCTATAATTGATACAGTTTGTTATCCTTTTTTTCTTACCTATCTCTTTACTTCTCTTCTGAGGCACTCCAATTACTTGCTTTGCTGTGTTCCCAGGTTCCAGACTGGCCCTCTCCAACAATACCTTGCATCATTGCTAGCAATCAGTCCTCTAATGGACTCTTCTTATTAGAGAAATGACCCTCAGCAATAATACATGACTACCTACATCAGAGTGAGACTGATGATGGGTTGGAGGCTGATTTCAGCCCCCTAAGGTTAGCCTATCACTATTCCAGGGTGGCTGAACCCGTTCCCAGCCCCATCACCTGACCTAGCCCGCTGTGAAGTAAGACATCACATGTTGTAGCTAAGGATCATTCCTCTAATTTCCTGTACCTTGGGTCTTCTCCTCCTCTCCCGAGTGTCCCTCTTTTGTGTAATTTGGCTGGTCTCCCCCTTCTGCGTTCAAGCTCTCTAGAGCAAGTATCAAGGCTCAGGTGCAGATACCCCTTTAACGTTTTTCCACACACTTACATCAAGCAGTCCCTGTGTTACAGTTCTCACCACAGTAGAGTTGTTTCATTCATCCTCAGGTGGCAAGTGGGGACATACAGTACTTCTCCTTCTCAATCCAGGGAGGAGATGCTCAGGCTTGAGGTCCTTCCCAAGTTCAGGCAGAGGCCACAGCAGATAACATCGGAGGCATCTGCCTGGAGTCCTTGCATATGTGTGGGGAGCCTGTGATAACGCAGGCTTCCGGCTGTCTATGTACCTACTTCTGGGCTTGCGTGATGTAGGGTTTTGGGCCATGGGGGCCAGAGGTTACAATGGCACAGTCTGCCTTGGGTTCAGTCTCTGATGCAACGCAATCTGCCTTGAGTACTGTTTCTCGAAGCAGCGACACATTTCGCTCAGGCACAGTTCTTCAATGAAATGGCAGAGCCCGCTCATACGCAACTCTTCAATGCAGCAGCAGTCACCATGGGCTCAGTTATTCAATGTAGTGGCACAGTTCTCTCAGGCACAGACTCTTGTTGTGGCTCCTGCCTGAAACTGTTTGAAATGAGAGACTGCACCTATGCTCCTCAGTGCACACAAATCGCGCTTCTCAGTCTTCCTGTTCTCATTAACCTACGCAATAAAGGGGTCAGGCTGCTTCTGGCTCTCCTTGGACAGTCAGGCCTCGTGCAGGGGTGGCAGGCTCCTTCCATCTCGAATTAGGCAGGTTAGCTTCTAGGTGCTTCAGGCCAGAGGAACAGCTTCTTCCTTCCAGGCATGCCTTCATGTGATGTCCCCTCCCGTCTGGGAAGCTAGCTATTAGGCATACACCAGCTCAAGTTCCACAGCAGTCCTCTGAGTAACTTTACATGAGTGGGCCTCCACTCTAGTGACACAGATAAAAAGGTATGATTACAACTATAGACAGGGCCACTGGAATTATGTGACTGTGCAGTGATTTTCGCATAATTGTATATTTTCCGCATTTGCTACATAATCCATCATCTGCCATATAATTTGCAAATTAACAAAAAATGTGGTTCTAGCACAAACGGTTAAAAAGTGGAAGACCCTTTGCAAAGCTGGGCTGGATACCTTTCTGTTCGTTATCGCTATATTTGGATATTAATCTGGTACTAATGAGTTGCAACCACTGCCCTGACAGTGCTACCAAGTTTATAAATGACAAAATAATCAAGTAATACTGTTACAAAAAGTGCTGCATTATGCTGCATATTTTACCTTTTCTTGCTGCATAATTTACTCAACCCTGCCACATAATTTGGCCCTTTCCTACCTCATAATTCCAATGGCCCTGACTATAGATTCACAAAACACTGTATGCTGCCACCACCGCACTACATTCTAAACTCATGTCAGGGACAGCAGTCCACTGTCAGTAAATGAGGGCACACTTGGTGCACCCCTGTAGGTTACAGGACAGGTCCAGAACCTCACTCATGTTAAAGGACAGGCCTTGGTCTCTGTGCACACACTAGAATAGTGTGAGGCTAGCGCCCAAAAATAAAACCCCTAGTTACTTGATATTCACAATCGGGCAGTCAATGCAGAGGATTATGACCCTACACCAGGCAGAGGAAAGTCCTGTCCTAACAGCTGCATTTTCGTTCCATCATTAAGAATAGGTGGTAACATTTTCTGTGCTGCACATTGAGAGGTGATAGTCAGGCGTCGATGAGGATTCCACTAGCAGCCCAATTGGATTTCACTGCAGACTACTTTAGAAATGCATGCCGTATTGCTATCTATACACATCACTGTGTACACTAATTCAGTATTGCTGTATGTTAGGCTTGGACAAAGATCTGAAAAATGTACCAAGGAATATTCACAGTTGAACCTCTCACATTTTAGATGACCAATGAATATTTGCAGGTGAACTGTAGGCCCAAAAATATATGGAGGGGGCAATGAAATCATCAAATGTGTCCATTCAAGGATTTTTCACATATTTTCACCTTGAGAGGAAGGGGAAAACTCAAATAGGGATAAACAATATCTCTCTCAGACTCTAACAGCACCACTCACCTCTGCCTACCGCCGCCAGCCAACACCAATGCACCATATGCAGTAGCAGGTCTCTTTTCTCAGCGGGAGTTAGTGCTGCTGTACCGTCAATGGTGCTATGGACATTGTAGTAAATATAAGTGGCTGATTCCAAACTGCGGTGGAGTGGTGAGCTAAAGAACGATGGATTAAACCCAGATCTGTGACTGGGAGTGGTTGTTTAATTCGTTCCGAATTCCGTCCATCATCTGCTCTTTTTTCTCTTGTTGCCCTAAGTGTGCCCTGTATGGCCAGACGTCGGTCCCGTGCTCACTATGCCACCGGATTCAAGCTAGCCTGAAACCGGTCCGAGGATGCTTGTTTCTGGTCCAGGGAGGACCTGGCCTGGCAGTTCAGGCTGGACTGTTCCCATGGGGAGCAGGGTCAAGACTGATTTACATATGGCTGGGTCCAAACTGGAATTGCATTGCGAGCAAAAAACACGATGAATTTAACCCAGATCTGTGACTGGAGTTGAATATTTGATTCGTGCAGCATTCCCTCCATCATCTGCTCTTTTTTCACTTAAAAGTCAATTTTTAGGCAGTTGCCTAAATGTATTGCAGACCAGCAGGGTATCACAGGTTATAATTATCGTAAATTACATATTTTGTTATCATAATAATTCACACAACGATAGCACAAGCAAAATGTATCAAATTATGAATTTTCTGTGTTCCAGCTGTATAATTGTCTTGCTATGACTCAATATGAGGGACAGCACACAATGAATGCGTGCATTTCAGAGTGTTCCCTAATTTTACTACACTTCCCCTGGGACCATTTTGTCGAACCATCATGAGAGGGTGACTTTGCAGTCCTTCTTTAGCTTAACATTGGCGTTAACGCCACAATACGTGTCTTATTGCAGCTGGTGGGTGTTGTTTTACAAATTATCCCCTGGGGTGATTGGTTTGCAAAAAACTCCTGGCAGTGCTTGAAGTGGGATATTAAAACAGGAACTGGTGTAATCGGGTTTTTTCTGCCACAACAAGCTCTGACATCCCAGGGCTCGGGAGTCTTGGGAGCACAATTTAAGAAACTGTGCTCTTGACATAGTGCCTGTCCCACACTTACCGACGCACAGCACGTATCCCTGCGCTGAACAAAATCTTTTAATGTATGCTGGGCAAATAATCAAGAGTTAATGTAATATTCCATGTCACAGGACATGTCCTGCCGCTGCACTCAAGAGATGTAAAGAAAATAATCTGCACATTGTCCACCAAATCCCTTAGCACCTAAAAAACGCATGTGGTCTACAAATGGTTGGTTCATCTAGAAAGATTTTGCTTAAATTGCCCCACATACAAAACCAAAGGCAATTACCCGAGCAATCACCTCCAACCAAAACAAACTCTTCAGAGTAACTTCAGTTTCTATTAATCTACAGTGAAAGCACATTCTCGAACAGTCCAGTGGAAAATGCTACCAACCAGCGGCGGCTCCTCCGCTTAGGCGGAGGAGCGTCGCCCCACTGCTTTTCAGCAGTGCAAAAAAGGAAAAATAAAATGATAATAACACAATGTTATTATAATTTTATTTTTCCCTGCTAAGGCTGTTTTGCGGGGTGGGGCTGGCTCTGCTCACAGAGCAGGGGGAGGAGTGGTTGGGGCACTTTCTAAGTCTTGGAACGGCCAAACAGTCATGCACACTTTGCATGTTCTCCACCAGGCTGTAATACAACCTGTGTGGAGAACATGCACAGGCTCATAGTCCCCGTCTGAGCTCTGAACCACGGTGCTCAGACCAATCACGACGTTGCTGTCATGGTGACAGAAGCATCGTGATTGGCTTAGGAGAGCCTGTGTGCTTCCTGCTTCCGTTCCGTGGCTCGTCGGGAAGAGAAGCGGAGGAGAGACACGGCCGTGAAGAGGTAAGTGTATTTTGTTTTTCTTCACCCCCACCACCCCGATCCATGCAAGCTGCCACTGCTACCAACGTATCTAACTCATTCATAGACATAGGACCATGTTCACATAGTGCTTTGATAAAGCAACCAATATCCACATCAGATCCAGTGCTAAAACAGACCTCTAATGCTCTTCACCACTATAACCAACAAGAAGACAGAAAACTACAGTCGCACAATGCTCCTCCATGTTATCAGATGCTATGTTTCCATCTCTAAAACCTAGTATACGTTTTCAAAACAATGAAAACCACAAAGTGTACTTGACAACTCATAAACCTGCCATAACCACACACATCTTTTGAACATTGCCTGTTTCAAACCTACTTCCCACTGACAAAATAATTAAAAAGTCAGGAGCCACTCTGCTCTAAAACTACATCCAGCAGCACAAACACAAATCCTCTAATGAGCATGGAAAAACACACTCTCCCAAAATGCGACCCAATGCTCGTCCTCCTTACTCAGAAGTTTGTAGGGTCGTTGGCCACAATGTCTTCCTTTAGATTCTAACCTCAAAGATGTGAATCAAAGGAAGTGCTCAACACCTTCACGTTATACATTCAAAGCCTTAAGAATGTTGCAGCAGACTTTGAACACCTGATTACATGATCATAAGCAATTCAGCAGATAAAATTGATATTAACCTGTATCCAAAATAATTGTGGCATTAGGGGAATCCTACCATCAATGTGCAACACCCTCTGTTCAAGTGTACGACCAGGTTTTGAATGAAGCAAGTTATGAACTGTATCAACTTGAAAGATTAACATTTGCAACTCTTAATATGACAAGCTCTAGACCTGTCAAGTGTCATGTGGGGCTGCACTCAACTAACAGGCCTATCCAGTTTGACAACAACACCTTTAAAGACTGCTCTTCAAATTGCCAATAGACTAGCCAACTGAACTTGCACATTTTCACACATCACAATCACACCGTCTGAAAAGGCATACATTGATCTGTCCTTCGAGTTCTACTTCATCACTATCCAGACCCTCTACCACAAACATACTGCTGGTAACCCCAAAGATAGCCATAAACATAAAAGTACAGAACTCCCAGTCTCAGCATAGTATCATTATCACCACTCCAACTCTTAAATTTGCCATCTGAGGATTTACAGTGAATACCATAGCGATCACTATCCCACCTAGGTACAAAATCCCTAAACAAAACAGAGCTTCTAAAACTGGAGGTGGGGTCGTGATCATATATCGCGAGGGCCTCACGGTGTCACTCCTAGCTTCAGATACTTCAGACTAAATTGAATATATACATATTAAAATTGAATTCACTACTATGCCCACTATCATATATCGGGCATGGCCCCAAAAAGAGACCTCAGTGACAAACTCACTGAGTTGTTCACTACTTTAACCCTCAAATACTGATGGAATGGGGATTCTTGAATCCCAAATGTCTGGTGTAATTATCAAACAACCCAGGCCACTGGTCGTATGGAGCTTTTTTAGTTCATGTAGAGAGAAATCCAGGAGCAATCATTGACATACATTTCCATAACAGTGAAGATCAACAAGAATCCACAGGAAATAACAAAGACACTGGTGGTGAGTTTAAAGGGATTGAATAACAAAATTAGTCAGACTTGAAATCATTAATCATTAAATATTCTGAATTTAAGTATCAGCATTACAAAGTCAAATGGTCAAAAAGCTGATATTTCAGCATGAGATAGAATAATTCTTTAATAATAACTACAGTGTTTGGCTGAGTGGCAATTGGATTCGAGGACTTTCTAGTGGTAACCTATGTGGTGCTGGTGACTGCATTCCCATTCCCCATCTATAGGTGCTGACTTGAAATCCTACAGGAAAGGATGTGGACTGTGAGCAGGACACACGTAGCACTGCTTAAATCTGCCACAATTGTGGGCTGCCAGAGGGCTCCGAGGGCGTGCGCCCGGAACAATTCTTGACAGACTAGTCAAATATTGGATCCTGAACACGAAACTGTCCTCAAGTTTGTCTTGGAAAGAGCCCACCGGGCGCTAGCACTGAGGCCCCATACAGGGGGCTCCTCCCAGACCCATCATCATCCGGGTGCTTAACTATGTGGACAGAGATACCATCTTGAGGGAAGTACAGCGCCTTTCAGACATCCGGTGCTCAGACACCAAAGTCATGATATTCCCTGACTGCTCCACCAAGGTACAACCCTTCCACAAATCCTTCCTGGAAGTATAAAAGAAATTGAGAATCATGGGCATACAGTATATGCTAATGTACGCGGCCAAACTGAAAGCACTGTATCAAGGGAAATCACTGTTTTTTGACAGCTTGAGGGAGCCTGGGACTGAGCGGCAGAAAAGAAACTGCTGCCAAAACCATCAATGGAGCCAATGACTTCCCAAGGGGGTGAACAAGGGAGACCCATTCATACAAGGAGGAATAGAATCTGAAGGAGAAGCAGCAGGTGGCGAAGCAACAGCCAGGGTCTGACGCCCAGGACACACTGGGACATATCATCTTTGGAGGGCTCCAGTGATGGGCAGGGACGAGACCCAACCAGTGGATGAGGGCGCGTTGGTTCATGGAGGGTGGAGCACGGCCTCCCCTCCCACCCTCTATGGCCCTACAAGCAACTTCTCTATGGGCTGTGAAAGGTGGCACACATAAAACCTTGCTATTGAGGCTAGCACGGTGAACTCTAACCCCAGTGATCTATGACTATGATGTTATATAAGTTTATGTTTCGGTTCTTGAAGGTTTTGTTTGCTTTCAGGGTGACAGAAGCTTTCAGTTGTGAAGTGTTGGGTGGGGGGCAGTTAAGGGGCTACTTGTGGATATTCCAGTTAGTTTTGATTTTTGTTGACCCACGCCTCCACACAATGGGCACATCCCTATGACTCAGCACACGTAGGACAGATGGCAACTATGCCTTCAGGACATAACGCTATGCATTATAAGGTAGTGTATGTGAATGTAAACGCGCTGCTGGATAAAGTGAAGAGGACAGCGATTCTTTGGCAGGTGTATAAACTGTCCCCAGCAGTCCTCCTTGTACAGAAAACACCTTTGCTTGTTAACAGGTGCACCCTTCTTGCCCACTATGGGTTTAACTAAGTGTGACAAGCAGGGTTCGCTGGGGTTCCAGAGGGGTAGCTATCCTTCTACATAACACCTTCCCCCCCTGGTCAGTGAAGTTACCCTGGATGTTTTGGGATGGAATGTAATTGCCACAGGTTCCCTATTTGGGAGGACATGGACGGCGATATCAGTGTATGTCCCCCCTACCCTACGGACATCTACTATGTTTGAACTGACAAACCTTTTAGCTTCAGTTCCAGAAGGGGCTTTTATTGTGGGGGGGGGGTGACTTCAATGACATTATGCTTTCACAACTTGATACTAGGAGTGGGGTAGGGCAGGGGTGGCACTCATTCCTAAAATCATGGGCTGAATCCCTCAGGCTAAGTGACATTTGGAGAGCAAGGAACCCATATGCATGTGAATGCACACACTATTCTCACTCCCACAATTCTTATTCGAGAAGTGATCATCTGTTTCTACCCTCTGTTGACACCCGCGGAGTATCTGGGAACAAAATCCACCCTAGGGTCCTGTCTGACCACTCTCCCATAGAGATCACACTGGGAAAAGTGACACGTAGGCCTGGCTCCAACTGAAACCCTCAGGTTGGATGGTTGAAGGATGTCAGGTTGCAAGATTTCATATGGGGGTAGCCTTTTATTACAAGGTTAATTCAACTCCGGATGTCTCCCCAACCATACTATGGGAGGCCATGAAAGTGGTCCTCAGAATGCAAATAATAGCATATATAACGGGTAGAAGGAAGGAGAATGAGAAAGAGATTACAGCCCTAGAAGGGCAGATTGGGGAACTGGAATGCTGCCTACTCCAGAAAACCAACTTAGGGGCGATACGTAGCCTCGAGGCCGCCAGGGATGCACTTAAACAGAAACTAATTGGGAGGGCTAGAGCAGTAGTCCAGGAGTCCCAGAACAGGGTATGCGGACTTGGAGATAAAACTGTGAAGTTGATTGATAGGTTAGCTACTAAATCAATGGAAGATAGATTTATACCTGAGATGTGCGAACTGGACAGCCAGTTGTCCCACTCATCTTTCTCTCTAGCTCTCCCACTCTTTTCACTTGCTCATTGACCAAGGTTGCTCATCTACTGGTCTGTGGTGGTACCCCACTCTAGTCTCGTCTCCTCTTCCTGAAGCTCTTCCACACCACTTTTTGAGATTTCTGGAACTTGGTTGGCTGGGGAACTCTGGTGCTCAATGCTCCTCCCTGGCCCTTCCAGTCGATCAGGCACAGGAAGCTGCAAACTTGCTTCAGGCGTCACCACTTCTTCAAGGAGGCACTTTACTCTCTGGATGTTGGAGACATGTTTCCAGTTTATCCTTCTCATTTCATGACAGTGTTAGTGATCAGGATCCCCTGGCAAGATCCTTTCCACCTTGGCTCTAAGCACGACTTCCAAACGTTCTTCTTCACTAAAACCCAGTTGCCAGGCCTAAGGTCATGTATTGCTCTTAATGCGGAATGGCAGTAGCAATTCCAACCTGGTGAGAGACAGAATGTACTACATCAGCCAGTCCTTTGCAGAAGTCGAGAATCAAGGCCTCTGTGATATTACAAGCACATTTGCAGGCACAGCAGGCAGTCTCATGGTACATCCCATGAGTATTTATTGCAGCGATAATCCTGTTCTTCTGTCAAGGGTACTTCAGAGACTCATCATCACCTGAGGCAAGCAACCTGGCCGCTTTAAAGAAGTGGAAGCACACACTTAGGCTAAACAAGACTTTAGTGTCCCAATAATCTGTTACACAATGCCCAAAGTTTCTGGTTTGTAGCCACAATGTAATCGTTACTCCACTTGCACTGCCACACACAGAATTCTAAGGACCTCATTATTAAAATGAGTCCCTCAGTTTGACTCCAGAAAAACCGGAAATCTAAGCCATGGTATGAGTTCTCACAACATCAGTTTGGCGACAGTGATACTGTCATTCTTCCATGGTGGGTAGGCTTCCACCTATGGAGAGAAAGTGCATACTATAGCCAAGACATATCTCCACCATGGCCGGTCCCAAGCCAGGCTGAGAAAGGAGGAGGGTTATGCATGGGGCTAGCTACCACACCATCTAAAAAATCCTAGCTACAGAAATGTCAACCAAAAGACATCCTTGCCTTAGGGAGAGAGGAATCTCCCTCACGGAGAAGTATGATGCGTTGTGGTGAAAGCCAGAGATCCCTGGAAGCCACAAGCAAATCCACCTGCTTTTGAGCAACACCATCACTATCGAGGCATGAAACATGAGGACCAAGTACAAGACAGACAAGACAACACAAGTGGCAATTGAGATGACAACCTATAACCTTGTCCTGCTTGGCATCCGCAAGACCAGATGGACACAGTCCCGACAGAAAAGACTGGCTCCAGAAGGAATGCTGGTGTATTCTGGACATGAGGAAGAGAACGCCCCACAAACTCATGGAGTAGCATTGATGCTATCGGCAGCAGCCAACAGTGCTCTGATTAGATGGAAAGATAGAGTCCCAGAATCATGACAGCGGCCTTCGGCACAAAGAAAAAGAGGATCAACATGAATATTATCCAGTGCTATGTACCTACAAATGACAGCAAAGAAGAGGAAAAATAATAGTTTTACAACAGACTCCAGTACATCCCGTAGAAAAGAAAAGAGAGAAACATCACCATCCTGATGAGGGACCTCTATGCCAAGATTGGAAATGACAACACTGGGTACTAAGAAGTCATGGGCAGCCATGGCCTTGGTGACATGAACGAGAATGGTGAAAGGCATTGCAGATCTCTGTGCCATAAACAGTCTGGTGATAGGAGGCAGTGTATTCCCACACAAAAGTATATACAAGACAACATGGGTGTCACCAGACCAGTCCACAGAGAATCAGACCGACCTATCTGCATTGCCAAGAAGCTATGGAGATCCCTGCAGCATGTGAGAATGATGAGAGGAGTTGACTTGTCATGCTCAGGCTGAAGCTAAAGCTGAAGAAAGTATTTGTGGAACCAACAAACCATCACCAGCGATGTAACACCACAATCCTCAAAGATGCACAGAAATGCTTTGAATACTCAGTCACCCTCAGCAACAAGTTTCAAGTCTTGCAAGAACCAGAGAATGACAGAGTGTCAGTAGAAAATCAGTGGGAGAAGATCAAAGAAACAGTGACATTATCCTGCCAAGAGGTCCTAGGTCCCAAGAAGCACCAGCATAAAAGCATAAAGAATGGATCTCCACCAAGACTCTCTGCAAAATCCAAGAGAGCCGAAGAAGAGCAGAAAAAGTAAAAGCTCAGGGTGAATACACCAAAACCAACAAGGAAGCAAAGAGAAGTTAAAGAGCTGACAAGCATAGATTCATCAATGATCTTGCCACAGAAGCCCAGAAAGCAGCAAGAACTGGAAACTTGGAAGAACTCTATGACATAATGGGGAAGCTCTCCAGCAGGTACAGCAAGCCAGAAAGACCTGTTAATGACAAAGATGGGAAGATAATCATGGGTAATGAAGGCCAACAACAAAGATGGGTCGAGCACTTTGAAGAACTGCTAAACCAGCCTGTGCCGCCCTCTCCACCAGACATACAGCTAGCCAGCAAGGACTTGCCAATCAACTGCAGCAGACTAACCAAGGAAGAAATACAGCAAGCTATAAAAACACCTGAGAAATGGGAAGGCAGCAGTACCTGACAACATTTGTGCATAGGCACTGAAGGCAGACATTGAAACATCAGTAGACATGCTTTACTTATTGTATGGAAGGATCTGAGAAGAGAAAAAGGAGCCATCAGACTGAAAGGAGGGATATCTCATCAAGCTCGCCAATGAAGGTAACCTGAGTAGCTACACAAACTACAGAGGGATAACTCTTCTATCAATCAAGATCGCCGCTACCGTGAAAACTCCACATGGTCTCAGACTGTTGGTTGCGCCCTCCTCGTCCTTCAAGGCTGAAGTCACCATCTCCCTTTATAAAAACTGAACCATACTTATACAAGCTTCTGATCGCAATCTAGTTGTTTTTGATAACGTTTTCCCCACCAACAAGTATGCAGTGACTAACTCCATCCCTGACCCGCTCGGTTGGGCGGGCTCCAGTCTTTGCTTAGTCTATCACCCGCCCCCCCGCCTCTTCTCGCTGAACCTAGCTCTTCTCCGAAGGGACCACCTTCTGCTAGCTCAACGCATATTAATCACTCCCCCCCAATGCCTGCTTTGACTGAGACCCAAATTCTTTCCCCCACCTCTCCCCCTCCTCCCTCTGAACCTAGCTCTTCCCCGAAGGGACCACCGCCAGCTATCTTAACGCAGAATATTCACTCCCCCTCCATGCCTGCCCTGACGGAGTCGCGACAGGACAGTCCTTACACCAGCCCTCCTGCCCCTCCCACCTCACAGTTAGCTATTTCTAACTCACCATGTTCCTCTGCTCACAGCACAGCCCTGCCTCGCCCCAAGATCCTCTCCTCCAGTCCTAACCGCAATTCCGACCAGCTCCCCCCGGCCTCTATGGGTCCTCATCCTCCCGACCCCTCCTCCCCCATCTTAACCAGACCTCCCTGCTCTCAGCTCCATTCCCCTGAACCCCTTTCATCAGGACTCATTCTTTCCACACCTGATAGTCTCTCCCCCGCCCCCACGAGCTTTGTTCCGCTGCAGGGCACGCCGATCATACCCTCCCATCCTCTTTCTCTCACCTCGCTGGAGGCCCGACTGAACGAGATCACACTCTGCCTCTAACAACTTAAGGCTGAGGTACGCAGCATTCTGCATATCACTAAGGAACTGTCAGCTAACGCTAGATTCAGTCACCCCATTCCATACAAGCAACAACGCCGCCCACCCCCAACTAAGGGGTCCACCCTGCTACCTTCTCCCGACTATTCAAGGCGGTCTCCATCCCACCTCCCCCACACACACAACTGGGCCTCTGCCCCGCACCCTAATGACCCCTCTCGCCCTCTCGCATTGTCTGATATGGATATTCAGTCTCTCCTGCCCTCTTACGGCATGGGTCACCCCTCCTCAGCATCAATCGAGCAACAAATTGAGCCCATCCTCTCCGATCCTTCAGGGAAACAAGGTCAAACACCAGATCTCTAAACTAGAACAACCTCACGAGAATAGCCACCACTCTATTTACACCAACAGACACCAACATAAATCTCAAATGCGTGCTCCTTAACTGCAGGTCGGCTGTTAAACATGCAGCGGACATTGCCGACCTCCTCCTTGACCAGGATCCCGACCTTGTTATGCTTACCGAAACATGGCTAAATGACGCTGCTGCTCCCATCCTCGACCTCCTATTGCCTCCCAATTTTGATATCATCAGGTTGGACAGAACTACTGGCCAAGGGGGAGGCATTGCATGCTTACATCGTAGCAATCTATCGGTGAAGGTACGACATGCCGACCCACTGCCATCGTGTGAATACCTGTGTATTGAAGTATCTGGTCAAAATAAGCACTCATGCAAATTGCACACGTTTTACCACCCCCTCGTGACAACCTTCCCTTCATTGAGCAGCTCATGGACATCATTGCGGACAATGCGGATTTCCATGGCACTCAGATCTTCTTGGGAGATTTCAATCTCCATTGGAACGATGGAAATGATGTGGGGGTCAATAGCCTCAAATCCTTCCTTTCTGACCTCAACCTAATTCAACTCTGTGACAGTCCGACTCACATAAAAGGAGCTACCTTAGATCTTGTCATTGCCAAACCCAACTCCATCCTTCTGGAGTCTATCCTCCCTTGTGACTGGACAGATCACTTCTGCAGCACCTTCCTCGCCCTGACTTCGGGAAGAGCAAGTGGAGCCCAGACTGAGAACCCAAAACAGATGAAAAGATGTCTACGGAACATCAATTCACAAGATCTGACCGACCTCTGCGATAACATCATGCCCCGCCCCAAAACATGTCGGACGTCCATGACCTTACGGATCATTATAACAATGCTATGCTTAATATTCTAGACTCGGTTGCCCCGGTACAGCTTAAAAGACAGTCCGCCAAAACCTCCAAACCTTGGTTCAATGAGAGTCTTAATTCCGAAAGAAGAAACTTAAGACTGGCAGAAAGGCGGTGGCGATCCCATCCCTCCCTCGAACACCTCCACCAGTTGAGATCCCGGAGGTGCTTATACAACAAACACATCAGGTGCTCAAAGGCTACCTTCCTCAGAACTCAACTTGACCAAGCAAAAAACCGGCCCAAAAAACTGTTCGAAATCATCAAGGCTCAAACTAATAGTCATACCAACCTCCCACCACTGGTCCAAGGATCGCTGCCGAGTTGTGGATTTCTTCTCGGAGAAGTCCTTGAAGATTGAATCTGACTTAGCCGCCGCCCTTGAGCAACTGTCGAGCAGTCCTCAGACCTCCCTCCATCACCCGAGTGCAGATACACTCCCGGCGCTTCCCTACCTCCCCAAAAACAATGCTTCCTGGAGTTCTTTCCAAACGGTTGATGAACTCACTATACGCAAAATGCTGTTGTCTTTGAAACCTTCTAATCATTACAACGACCCTCTACCTGCGAACCTGTTCCCGGAAGTCAGATCCTCCCTTCTAACACTCTGGACTAGGATCGTAAATGCTTCTCTCAGTCAAGGTGATATTCCTGATTGCCTTAAAGCGGGCCAAGTTACCCCGATTTTAAAGAAATCATCCTTGGATCCCACGGATCTTCATAACTTTCGCCCAATTTCCAACATCCCCACCTTGGCAAAGCTCCTGGAGAAATGTGTGCTCGCCCAACTCTGTAACCACATCGATCATTTCCACCTCCTGAACCATTGTCAATCTGGTTTCCGCGTGGGCCATAGTACAGAGTCAGCGTTGACGCACATCGTAGATGATGCACTTAGAATGTTGGACCATAATGAGGCCTGCCTTTTGATCCTTCTCGACCTGTCGTCAGCCTTTGATAAGGTCAAACACGATAACCTAACTGACCTCCTAGAACACAGGATGGGGTTGTCTGGGCCTGTACTTAACTGGTTCTCCTCTTTCCTTCACAATAGATCACAATGCTTCAAGATGAACCAATCCCTGTCTCACCAGGCTCCGGTTTCTCTTGGAGTTCCACAAGGGTCAGCACTGTCTCCCACGCTCTTTAATTTGTTCATGGAGCCTCTGACAGAAATCTTGAAATCATCCAACATTCATTATCACATGTACGCGGACGATACTCAACTTTACCTGAAGATCGCTTCCGCCGAGGACGTTCAATCCCTCAACTTAATCCTGTTGGAAACACAATGCTGGCTGACATGCAATCACCTGAAGCTTAATGCTTTAAAAACTGAGTTCCTCCTAATCTCTCCCCAGAAAAAATCCCTGGACATGGACCAATGGCTGTCTCAGATCTCTGCCTTGAAATGCAGACCTTACCTCGTGGATTCGGCATCCTCTCTGGGGATCATTTTAGACAAAAGCCTAAACATGCAGAAGCACATCAGTTCCCTCACCAAAGGAGCAAACTTCCAACTCAACATCCTCAGAAAACTAAAACAATACCTTCCTGCTCCTGACCTTAAGGTTGCAGTGCAAGCCCTAGTGATTTCAAAGCTGGACTATGGAAGTGCTACGCTGTGTGGCTTGCCCAGAGTGAAGACGGCTCCTCTTAGGGCTGCCCTCAATTCTGCTGCTAGGCTCATAACTGGCACAAAAAAGTCAACCATATCTCTCCGGACTTGTTAGCCCTTAATTGGCTTCCTTATGAAGCCCGGATACACTTAAAAATCGCATGCATGGCACACAAAGCCATCCACTACCAGGCTCCGCAATACCTCGCGCAGAAATTGGAGCCCTCATGTGGTTCGAGAGCCTCCAGAAGTGCCAGCACCCTACTACTCAAACCCCATAAATTCATGAAAAAAAGACCTACAATTGTGCCTTCTCTGGTTTGGCTCCAAGGATCTGGAACTCCCTCCCCCCCGAACTCAGGACAAATCCTTCCACGTTCCTCTGCAAGAAAGAAGCCAAAAGGCTCCTAATGAAGAAATTCTTACCTCAGCCTGGCCCCACCTCTTGATGCCGTGGCCTAACTGTCGAGCCGTGGCCCGGCGGCCTGGTCCATTTGAATGCCCGGACTTTTCATGTCTGTGAATTTTCGCTCTGTATATTACGGCCTTGACATTTTATGACTCAGGAGAATGTTTGATCACTTTTGACTGTGAAATTTTAGCTGTGTTTTCCATGTTGGACAATTAAGGGTCATGAGGATGCTCGGACACCTATGACTGTGTAATTATCACTTCGTTTATTTTCTACTGCTGTGATATTTTATGTATATGATTCCTTCTCTTTGGTTACTCTTGGTTGTTTACATGTACCCTCTTGCCACATATATTGTAAAGCGCTCTGATACCCCCGGTGGTAATGTTCGCGCTATAAAGTAAACTCCCAGTTGTGAGACCAGCAAGCTAGTTTCTGCAAAGATAGGTCTCACACAGAGATTGCAGCACTTTGAAGCATTGTTGAGCAGTCGATGGAATGGAACTCCCCCTCTATGTCAACTTCCTCAACCATGAGAAGACATTCAACAGCGTGGACAGAGAGGTCCTTTGAAAACTTTTCCACCACTACGGTGTGCCAGATAAATTTGTAAGAATCATCAGCAATTCTTACCAAAGAATGACCTGTGTTAGACCTGTCAGCCTTAGGTTGGTCTTTCCCCAAAACCTTTTGCCTCCCTCCTCCATTTTTGCTGATCTTGTTTTTCCTGGACTTAGGAAGCTGTGCACTTTACCACTGCTAACCGGTGTTAAAGTGCATGTGCTCACTCCTTAAAACATCTAACCTTGGCTTATCCCTAATTGGCATATTTAATCTACTTATAAGTCCCTAGGAAAGTGGTACTACATGTAGCCAGGACCAGTAAATTAAATGCTACAATTGGGGCTGCAACACTCATTGTGCCACCCACTTCAGTAGCTAGCCCTTTAAACATTTCCCAGGTTACCATTGCAGCCTTTGTGTGCAGTTTTAAACTTCCATTTCGACCTGGCAAAATAAACATTTTGCCAGGCCTAAACCTTCCTTTTTAGTACGTATAAAGTACCTCGAGGGTGGACCCTGGACAGCCCAGAGGGCAGGGTGTACTGTATTTAAAAAGTAGGACATGTAATTTTAAGTTTTATATGTCCTGATAGTGAAAAACTTTTAAATTCGTTTATCACTACTACAAGGCCTTCCTCTCCCATGGGATAACATTGGAGTTACCTTATTACATTTAATAAGCTGTAACTTCCAAATGGGAACAGGTAACAAGTTCACATTTGGTGTCTTTGGAATTGTAATGAAAAGTCATCCTTTATGGTAAAGTCAGATTTTTAATTGCAATTTTAAAAATGTCACTTTTAGAAAGCGGCCATTTTCCTGCCTTAGCCATTTGGTGTCTGTAGCCTGTCTCTGGGTCACATGTCTGGGTGTAGTTGACAGTTGAGTTGTGTGTGTTCCTCCTAGACAGCCACATACAAAAGATAGCTTCGGTGTGCCTGGATGTGCCGTAACTGGCAGGATGGAAGGGAGGCGCTGGGCACAGCCCTACTTACACTTTAATAGGCTGTGTCCTTCATCCACAAAAAGCGCTGCATACCCTCTGTAGTTAGTCTGGAGCTAGGACCAGGAAGGCAGGTCACTGGTGCTTTTCAAAGGGGAACCTCTAGAAGCTGCTCCCACTTCAATGGCAGAACTGGGTATAAATACTGGACCTCAGACATCAGCTCTTCAGTGCACTCCTGGACCTGTGGATACTCTGTCAGGAATGAGGACTGCTGTGCTGCTGAAAGGACTGCCACCATGCTGGACAGCTGCTCTGAAGGACTGCTGCCCTGAGGTGCTGACCTGTTGCATGCTGCACTCCTGCCTGGGTAAGAAGGACTGGACATGCATCTGTTTAACCCAGGACCCCAGAGTGAATCCAAGGGCTAGCTGGATGGCCTCCTGACTTGAGCCTCAGGGACAGAAGGCTCCAACAACCTTGACACCAGCACCTGTACTATGCCATCTGTGAGTCTACCATGCAAATGGTGCCACTCCAGACCTGGACCCTTGGAAGTGGGCCTAAGGTGCTCTGTCAGCCACTGTGGATCAAGCGTAACAAACACATCTCCTCTGCTGCGCAACCTCAAGAAGAAATGACGTATCACCACTGCTACATGAAAGGTCTCTGTCTCAAAGAACTGCATTGCATCACAGTCCGTCGCCTCATTGGAGCCACAGCTGTGTGATGCATCCTCAGCGCAGGCAATCGTCGAATTACAAGCCCTCATCAACAGGATCCTTACCAATGATTCAGGACATCCCACTTCAGCCTCACGCATTTCGGAACCGACACATCACTTCAGCTGCGTGACGCATCTTCGACCCGGACTCTCGCAACACTCTGCAAACCAAGATTTTTTTCAGCGGGCCTAACTGGGTTCCTTTAGCCAGCTCGTGCTTCATCACGGTTGGCCTGAACTTGTCACTTTGTCCCGGTCCCACATTACCAGATATCTACAGTTGGCACTTTGTGCTTTTTGGTGCTTTTTTTACTAAAATGTTTTAACCTGCATATCTCCGGTTCTACTGATTGGATTTTTGTCATTTTGGTCTTGCTTTATTTATTAAAAATAACTTTAGTTTTCTAAACTGGTGTGGGGTCCTTTTGTGGTGTGTTTTCACTGTATTACTGTTTGAAGTGTTGCACAAATACTTTACACATTGCCTCTGAGTTAAGCCTGATTGCTCTGTGCTAATCTCCCGAGGGTTGAGCACAGGTTTATTTAGGGTTTGCTTGTGACTTCACCCTGACAACGATTGTGGTTTCTGCTTGAGTAGAGTTTCAACCCCCCTCAACCAGAAACCTGATTTCTTAAACTGGGGTTTAGTGGTGAGGATTTGGACTTGTGTTTGTGCAGTGTCAGACAATAATTTTGAGTTACATACCATCTCAGATAAATAACTTGAGACCAATTTGACTTTTAAATTCTCCCTTATTGGCTTCTTTTTGTTTTTCCAAATCCACTCTCATTGCTACTACCTGACTGTCTGTAACCATACCTGCAGTAATAGAATTCAAGCTGGCCAACCTGGAAAATTACACTGTGGTTGAGCTCCCTGCCGAGAACAGTACCAAGATTTCGGAACTACAGAAAGCTCTGAGAGCCTGGTGGGAGGGTCACCAGTCACTAACAGCCACAGAGGAGCAGGATGATGAGGATAATATGGGTGAGAAGGACCAGGATCTCGACAGCAGCCCTGAAACACAGCCTTCAGTAGAAGAGGATGACCCATGACCTGAGTTAGAACCAGAACGGAAAGCAGTGTCCCTGCATAGACTGACCCCAGAAGAGCTGGTGGACAGGAAGACAGATAGGGAGTTCAGGCTCCAGATGGCCCAACTCAGGATGGAAGAAAGATAATTGACTCTGGAGGAGAAAAAGTCAGCTCATGAAAGGAGCCTCAGAGAGCTAGGCTTTAAAGCTAAGCAAGTGATGGAGCAGAAAAAATAAAAAATTTTAACCCCTAACAAATGTTATAATTAATTAAATAAAATGTTCGTTTAAATGTATTAATCAACACTGTATGTGTGGGAATGGTAATATGCCAATGTGTGTGCTAAATAATCTATTAATAAATGTCCGTGTGTCTAATTATAACGTAAAAATAAATGCGTACTAATAAAAATAAATGCATGTTGTTGTGCTTCGTAGAAATAAAATGTGTCGTTGCAAAAACAAATAGTGATGGTAAGTAAGGAACAGCTTAAGTGTTGCTTTCTGCTAGGTAACAACTAATTGGGGTACGTAGACGGGAGGGAAACGAAAGGGATATTTTTCTCTATTTTAATTATGTTTTGTTTGCCTCAAATTAGTGCTTCTAAAGTATAACCGAGTGGCGATATAAAATGGCCGCCAGTGGGAAGATGTGCGCAGGCGCAAGGGGACATGTGGTACGGGATGAGATTGGAGGAATCCGGAACCTCGTGATGTCTCTGAGAGGCTAGGATGCAAGAAATGGTCAAGGCTGGTGTGACCTAATTGAACTGATAGTGTGCTATGATGATCAGCAGAGAGCCCGTGGGAAACAAGTCTAAGAGAAAGGACAATGACTGCGGAGTTCTCGAATGTGTCGAAAGAAGTTACAAATGAACTGATCGAATCGGATGGAAATGTTTGAGCGTATGGGAAAGGAAATGATCCAAGGACCCTTGAATCCAAGAGAACTTGATTAAAGAATGAATAAGCTGACATGCATGGACCAATGAAAGAAAAGCGTGATATTAATGTTGCAACAGTTAGTTAGCAAAGTTAGAATTAGGGTATAAGAGGGCCTACTCTTAGTGGGAGGGGTCAGAGTTCAGAGAATTGATGTCAGTCGTGGTTGCAGTCACAGTCAGGAGAGGAGTTGAAGAGTCGTGTTGGTGGCTTCCAGTGCTGGGTGGTCCTGATCGATCCTTTATTGAGCGGGAGATGCTGAAAGACTGTTAGAGGAGACGGGTTGCAGGTAGCTGATGCTGACGAGCTGAAGTTGCTGTTGCTGTCTTAATTTTACAGTTGAGTATGAGAATCAGGCTATTTCTAATTCCTAACTTAGGTTAGAAATCATTAGGCTAAATTAGGAAGCTAGGCAGGTAATTAGGGTTTTGGCTTCATGACAAAAATTTCCTTTCTGCAATAAATTGATTATGTTTAATAAAATTGTGAATTTAAGAATGAATAATTGAATAAAGTATTAAAAATTCTTTCCATGCTTTTAAAATTATATAAAATTTAAGATTCTTTAAACCCAAAATGACTCAGTGGTTATTTTCCTAAATGATTGTGACATAAGTAATTGTTTATTGTGATTTAGCTGGTCTTAATCACTATGAACTAATTTCTTAAATGAATGATTCATCGACAAACAATAAGCAGGAATATCTTAAGAAATAACTAAAATAAAGGGACAAAATAAGGTAATAAGATATCCTGGCTCTTCCAGCGGTACATAAAATGGTGTTCTCCATTTAGTTCTCATGCTTCTCCTAGGAGTACAGAATTTCACAAAGGTGTAAAGGAAATCCAGGAGTGTGCGTGTGTGTTAGACGATGTTTATGGGCCCCATCGTCATGTGGATATGAGAAATATAGTTTGCCCCTGGATGACCTATAAGTAACCTAGGAGGAGAATAGTTTTTATTGTACGCGCTGCATCAGATTTCTTGGTAGCAGAGTTATGGTTTTCTATAGATTAGTTTAGTGATTATTTGTTATTGATTATTGATTATTTTTGATGACTAACAATATATGTTGAGTCACGTTATGTTATATGTAAGTTTTCACGCTTCTGGGATGTAGGAAGTGGAACACGTGTGACAAGAGAAGTCACATGGAATTTGGTACATGGTCTGAATTCATTTTTTGATTATAACGCAGGTTGTGTTATGTTAGGGATTTCTGTGTGAAAAGTGTGTAATTGAAATAGCAAATCACGTTTACTTGTGAAACTTTGGCCTTAATTCTCAGGAGCCTAGTCTCCACATGTGTCTTATCCCCAGAGAAACGAGTAAATTGTTTGTTTGAAAGAAGGGTAAGGTAGAGGGAAGTGCTACTTTATCGGCGAAAGTAAATAATTCTGTGGTAGGGTAGAGGTAAGCGCTGCCTACTGGAAAAACAGGATTCTTGTGTAAAAGGACAAAGCTGTCACTTTGTTTAGCGAATCAGACTATGGAATTGTTTATTTGTTGTAACTAACGAAGAAAACAGTGAAAAGAAAAATTGCCGATAAATTTTGTGAAGGAGGGGTAAAGAGTAGAAGTGACGTGGAAAAGTGCCGCGCTAGGATTGGATAGTGCGTTAGACACGTGAACACAGAGCAGGAGTGACGTAGAAAAGTGCCGCGCTAGGATTGGTTGGTTCGCGGACGGTGGGAATTGTTTCTGATTGGTACGTTAGTGTGAATCGCGCTGTAATTGGGCGAAGTTCCGTACACAGAAACAGCGTTAGAGTAAAGAGAAAACAAATAGAAAACATGCCGTATTACGAGTATGAAAGGGAGAGAACGTCATGGACGACGAAATTGAAGAATTTCTTTAAGAAAGACAAAAAGGTTGTGACTAGAGAGGGACAAGTAATTCCTCCGCCGAAATCAGCAGCTTCACATATGATGCTGAAATATGGATATCATACGTGCATATGGTTGGACAATTGGGTAAAATATACAAAGAATGATGGAGCATTGGCTTTTCCTGAAAATGGTTCTTTTAATGTAGCGGTTTTACGGAATCTAAGAGAGAAAATGTTTAAATTGGAACCTAGACCTAGACCGACACAGTTTGAGGCTTTAACAGAATGGGAAGATGAGATGTACGAGCGAGAAAGGTTCAGAGGAATGAAAGGTTATGAGTTTGTACCCGGAAGATTGTGGGGAATGAATCATGAGGACAGAATAAAACGATGGAGATGTGCTAACATGACAGGAGGTTTGTTTCCAGCTTTTACAGTTGAGGAAGGGACTAAGAAAAAACGGACTGAGAAAAAGAAACATATAGAGAGAGAAAAGTATATGCATGAGAGCGAAACGGATGACGAATTGCTGGAAGATATTTTAAATAGAAATCCACCTCCGTATCAGCAGAGTTCTACAGTGGTGACACCAAATGCGCCACCAATAGAGACTATGCGAAATAAAAGTCCAGAAAAGAGAAATGAGGTAAATAGGTCACAAGAACAAATGAGAACTTCTCAAAATGAGGGAATAGAAAGCGACAATGCAAGTGAATTGGCAAGAACAACAAAAGAACTAACTGAGAAAATTAGAGAATTAACGAAAAATATGGAAGCAGTTACTGTGCCTGTAACAATAGGTCCAGTAATACCAGTTTTTGAGAATCAGAAAATTGATGAGCGATCCTTGGTGATTCCCTTGAGTTCACAATTTCAGAGAGAAAAGGAAAGAATGGAAACAAGTCCAGGTACAAGTAATTTGGCTAGTGCTTACAGACCAAGTCCACCTGAAAATTTAACAGTAAATGAGTGTAATGGTAGGAAAATACCTATGGTAACTGAATCTGCAACAGTAACACCTGAAAAGAGTGGAAATTGGACAGAAATAAATAGTACTCCCATAGGTCCGACTCCTGATGAGTTAAATGAGTGGATAAAAGCTTTTAAAATAAAAGAAACGGAAGAAAAACCATTAGATGTGATCAGATTAAAAATTGACATGGAAGAATTAATACTAGGAACGATTGGTACTGAAAAGATAAAAAATTATCAGGATGATGAAATAATGTTTCTGTGTAAAAGTATAACATGGAGGGCAAAGAATTTACATGACAAACTAGAAGAAGTGGCTAGTGAGATTGGAATAGATTTTGCAAAAGTAAAAACATTGCAGAAACCATACAGAGTGGATTTTTGTGAAAAAGATATTGAAAATTTGAATACAGCAGGAAGGCTGACACAGATAAAAGAGTTGATTGTTTTGTTGAGAAAATGGGGTGATGTGGACAGATGGAAGGTTAGATGGACAAAGAAGAATGAGAAAAGTATAGACAAAGGTTAATTGGCTTTTATGATAACAGAAAAAGAACCTGTTGTTAAAGAATACCCTATGAGAGAAACTCCAGGTGGTAGTTACGTGCATGTTCCATGGACTAGGCAGGACATCCTGTCATTTACAAATGACTTTCCAAAACTAAGAGAGAAGCCAGTTGAATGGTACCGACAGGTAGAAAGGTTTGTAAAGGTCTCAAAAGTGTTGTGGATAGATCTGGATGGATTGTTTGACATAGTGGTACCAACGGATCTGTGGTCAGAATGTAAGATTACAGTTGACTGGCCAACTACAGAATATCCAAGAGATCCTAAGACAGGAGCTCCAGGACCAGATGTGATGAAGAAATACGACAAAGTGATTACCTTTTTGAAGAATAAGATTCCTCCCAAAGAGACAGATTGGGTTAAGATTGATAGAACTACACAGGAAAGTAAGGAGTCTGTACATGCATATTATGAACGTTTGTTATTGGTTTTCAAGCAGTATAGCGGTTATGAGGAATTGAGTGAAAAGGACATGAGTCATTTTGTATACCGATTTGTGTTTGGCCTGAAACAAGAAATAAGCGATATGATTAAACAACATATGATAAACTGGCAAAATGGAAGTGTAGATGAGGTGCTGAGGTATGCTAAGTATTGTAGTGATGAAATAGAAAGTAAACAGCGTAAATTGAAAGAAAAGGCGATGTGGGCACAAGTGAAAGTGGCAGAGAAACAAGAAGCCCAATTGGACAATAATAATGGAAACGAATCAGGACAGAATAAGATGCGACCAAACATAGGTAAAGGAAAAGGACAGGTGAGTCTAGAAGAGGCAAAGAAGAAATGGCCATGTCATAATTGCGGAAAATTAGGGCATTGGAGGAATGAGTGTAAGTTCCCACCTAAACCTAATCCGGAACATCAATCATTAACTCCACAGGTGCAGAATGAGGTAGTTGTTCAACAAAGTCAGGTGCCACAACCACCACTTCCCAACATTGTTAACCAGCAAAGATACAGTACAGAAACAGGATTCTACGGAGGAGAGCAGGTAACACAGTTGCCGCGAGCAGCTAACATTTCTCAGTATTGGTTGCGTCAGAGTGAGGATGACCCGGATGAAAGTTTCTGACGGTGCGCAGGAGAGGGGAAAGAGTGCGTGCTTGGCGCAACTCTAGAGGTAGATCAGTCTGGTCCCTTTGTGGATGGAGAAGTGAATGGTGCAAACGTAACATTCCTTGTCGATACTGGAGCTACCCGTTCTACTGTTAGGTCAGTGGAAATTCCGAACCTTCCTCTCTCAGGTGAATACATCCAAGTGGTAGGAGTAGCCAATCAGCAGATTAAAGCCCCACTTACTGAATTGGTAGAAGTAAAAATTGGTTCTTTTAGCAAAATGCATAAATTTGTAGTGTGCGACTGTAGTCCTGTAAATCTTTTAGGTCGTGACCTTTTGTGTAAAATGAATTGCACAATTTATTGTACGCCAGATGGAATAGGTTTTCAGACTTCAGATGAAGATGTTTTGTACAAAGTAACTTTGATGAATCAAGAACCTGAAACGAATGGTTTGTTTCCTGCATTTGATGCAGAAAAACTTCCAGAAGAACTAAAAAGTGCTGTAAAAGAAAGTGTGTGGGATTTTACAGGAGAAGACATTGGGTTAATGAGAGAAGTTGATCCTGTAAAAGTGACAGTGAAAGAAGGGATAATTTATCCAAACACGCCACAGTACAAATTAACTCCAGAAATAATTGAAGGAATAACTCCTGTGATAAATAAGATGATTGAACAAGGAATTCTGAAAGAAATCATGAGCAGTCCATGTAATTCACCTATTATGGGACTGAAAAAGCCAAATGGAACATATAGAATAGTACAGGATTTGAGAAAGATAAACAAAATAGTTGTACCATGTTGTCCAATAGTGCCAAACCCTGCAGTGATTCTATATCAAATTCCGCATGAAGCTGAGTGGTACACTGTGATAGATTTGTGTCACGCATTTTTCTCTATTCCTTTGCATCCAGATAGCCAGCCATTATTTGCATTCCGTTTCGGAGAGCGTATTTTGGCATGGTGCCGAATTCCACAGGGGTATACAGAAAGCCCCTCAATTTTTAATCAGATTCTAAAGAAATCTCTGGAAGATTTGAAGATGCCAGAAAAATCAGTGATGGTGCAGTATATCGATGACCTATTGGTGGCATCGAAAACCAAAGAAGCATGTGTAAGTGACACAATTGCTTTGCTGAACCATTTAGAGAAAAGAGGACATAAAGTGTCTCCTTCAAAATTACAGTTTTGTCAGAAAGAAGTCCAGTATTTAGGACATAAAATTGAGAAAGGAGTGCGGAAAATAGCGACAGAAAGAGTAAGAATGATTCAAGGAATGAGAGCACCAATGACTCAAAGAGAGGTAAGAATGTTTTTGGGAATGGTTGGATATTGTCGACAGTGGATAAGTGGATTTTCTTTGATTGCAAAACCCTTACAAAAATTGACAAAGAAAGATGTAAAAGACCCTTTTGAGTTAAACAAAGAAGAAATGAAATCTTTCAAAGAATTGAAAAAGAAACTGTGTGAGGCCCCTGCATTAGGCATGCCTGATTATGAGAAGGATTTTGAGTTATACTGCAGTGAAAGAGATGGATGTGCATTTTCAGTACTGGTACAAAAACACGGGACCATGAAGAGGCCTATCGCTTACTTTTCAGCTGTTTTAGATCCTATAGCAAAAGCATTGCCCGGGTGTCTGAAAGCAGTTGCTGCTACTTGTGTAAGTCTGGAACAAAGTGAAGGTATAGTGATGGGGTATCCACTGAGAGTGTATGTTCCCCATTCAGTAGAAATTCTTTTGACAAGAACAAAAACACAGTACATGACACATAGTCGGCTGACTAAGTACGAAAAAGTCATCTTGAGTGCTGAAAATGTGACCATAGATAGATGCATAAATGTAAATCCTTCTACATCATTGCCAGATGAAGAGAGTATAATTGAACAAGACGAAGTAGATCATGATTGTCTGAATGTGCTGGAATATTGCACAAAACCAAGAGCTGACATAAAAGATGAACCGTTAAAGGAATCGGATTATGTCATGTTTGTAGATGGTTCATGTTTACGCACAAAAGAAGGAGTGTTAAGCGCAGCTTACGCAGTATGCACAGTGGCAACTGTGATGGAAGCGTCTTGTCTGAAAGGAGTTAGGTCTGCCCAAGTTGCGGAACTAATTGCTTTGATTCAAGCATGTAAATTGGGGAAAAATGTACGAATCACGATTGTGACCGATAGCCAATATGGTTTCGGCATCGTACATGATTTTGGTCAGATTTGGTCACAAAGAGGATTTTTGACATCTGCAGGAACACCTATTAGAAATGGAGAGTATGTTAAAAAACTGCTTGAGGCGATACAGTTGCCTAAACAAATAGCTGTAGTGAAGTGCAAGGCGCATAAGAAAAACGAAGATTACATAGCGGTCGGCAATAATTATGCTGATGAGATCGCTAGATATTGTGCGGAAAACATGGCGTCCCTGAACAAAAATAGAGAAAGGGAGCATGTCTCTTGTCCTTTGCTTTTCACTAATACTGTTGAAACATGGGATGAAGTAAGGCAGTTACAAGAAACAGCAAGAGATGAGGAAAAAGATTACTGGATAAAAGCAGGATGTAGAAGACAGGAAAATAATGGTGTGTGGGTATACAGAGATGAAAGACCAGTTATGCCTGATAGCATGATTGCAGACATGGCACGGATGTACCATGGACAAGCTCATATTGGGAGAGATGCAATGATCAGACTTTTTAGACAGACCTGGTATAACCCAAAATTCAGAGCCATTGCTGAAAGTCTTTGTCAAAGATGTCTTATTTGTCAACAGTTTAACCCAGGAAGAAAAACCGTAGTGAGTCTAGGAACAATAGGACGAGAAGGAGGTCCATTCACAAGAATACAGATGGACTTTATTGAGATGCCCCCTAGTAACAGATTAAGATATGTTCTAGTGGTCGTCTGTTTGTTCTCTCGTTGGGTGGAAGCATACCCCACAAGAAGGAATGATGGAACAACAGTGGCAAAACTTATGCTGCGAGAGTTCATTCCAAGGTATGGTTTTCCAGTCACGGTTGAGACAGATAGAGGAACACATTTCCAAAATGAGTTGATCCAATTGATTTGTGAAGCTCTGAGTATTAAACAAAAATTGCATTGTGCTTACAGACCAGAGGCTTCTGGGGTAGTAGAGCAGATTAAAGGAACAATTAAAAACAGATTAGGAAAAATGTGTCAAGCTACAGGACTCAAATGGCCGGATGCACTGCCTCTTGTTCTGATGACCATCAGAAGCATCCCTGAAAAGAAAACGGGACTCAGTCCTCATGAGATGATCATGGGACGAGCAATGAGACAAGCACACGTACCTGTCAACAAGTTATTAACTATAACTGATGATCTAGTACTGGATTATTGCAAGGGACTGGCTGATGTGGTGCATTCTGTGTTTCATCAGGTTGGACCGGATGCGACCACTCTTGAAAGAAAACCAGCCCACGACTTGAATCCAGGAGACTGGGTCCGCATAAAAGTCCACAAGAGAAGAAACTGTCTAGTACCACGTTGGGATGAGCCAAGACAGGTAATCCTAGTGACAACGACTGCTGTCAAGTGTGCAGGAGTGAAGAACTGGGTTCATGCCAGCCACACAATCAGAATTCCAGAACCTACAGATCGACATGTGAGTCGGCGTCTGGAAGTGTGGGATAAAAGTTTAACGGCTGGGACAACCAAGATAAAAGAAAGGGTGCCAGAACTTGAAGATCGACCTGAAAGTCGACATCTGGAAACCCCAACGGAAAACACCTCTAGAGAAGAAGAGGAACAAGAAGAAGAAGAAGAAAGAAATTCAGAAGTTCCAGAACTTGAAGATCGACCTGTAAGTCGACATCTGGAAATATCTGACACAACTTCAGGATCTGATGATTCAGCTGCAAACTGGGAAGAATTCCGAAAGAGAACTTGGGGTTATAAACCAATTAGAGAAGAAACTGAGCAAGAAATTGAGTTAGATGAACAACCAAGTACAAGTTATGGTGGAAATCCTTCAGAAACAATATTAATAGATAAAGTAGGGAAAGAAGTACACAAAAAGTTAGAAAATCGAGAAGAACCCCGAGGAGCAATAGGGATAGATAGAGAAACAGGAGAACAGGGAAATTTAGAAACAGAAAAGGAGAAAAACACCAAATCGGAAGAACCCCGAGGAGGGACAGTAATAAGGGAAAACAAAAAGGAGAAGACAGATCCACCAGTAGGAGATGACGAGATTATAAGTTTCAAAATAAGAGACAATAGTGAGACAGTTGAAACAGAAACAGAAGAAAGTGGAGGAGAGGAAAAAGCAAAGACTGAATCAAGAAAAAGAAATTGGAAATCAGAAAGAGAAGAAAGAGAAGGTGAAGCCAAAAGGCCAAGAAAAGGAGATAATTGGCCCAACAGCTATGTAAGAAAATTGAGATATAGAATAATAAGAGCGGAAGACGAAGATGCTGAACAAGTAAATGAAGTAACAAGTCAAAAGGGACAAGAAAAACCCAGTGGAAAAAGATTACAAAAGTCCAAAAGGACAAAGAAAGTGAATTCAAAATTTAAGTCACCTGAGTGGCTGTATATTGCACTAACTGATTACAAAGAAGAAGAAGAAAACACTCACGGAAACCAGAGACTGAGAAGTCGGATGGGAAAAGGTGAGATGCAACAAAACTGAAGTGAAGACTTATAGTGCTTCTGCCGGACGTGACAAATTTACTGGACGTGACAAATCACCGGATGTGACAACGAAAGAATTCTGGAGAGAATTAAAGAAAGTACCAAGCAAAGACTTTTTGAAAGCAGAGTGGCATCTAAGTCATTTCTGAGGTGTAGTGACACAATTTTCTGAAACTTAACAAATAGAAAAAGAAAAATGGAAAATAATGAGGGATAGAAGAGATAAATGTGAATTTATAAAGAGATGGTGCAAAATGTGCTGCTTTTGTACAGGATTATTAATGACCATATGGATAGTTTTAGCAATCACAATTCCTATTAGTGTAGCTGTGATAGAAGCAAAGAATGATACTAAACCAGAAAAAGAAACTAATATTAAAGAACCAGTTATTTTAAGAAGTAGTGCAGAGTTGCATAAGGATAGGTCAGTAACAGATTTCTCAAAGAATGTTTTTACAAAGTTGTTGTATGAGTACATAAAAACAATGGAAGTAAGAGATTGTTATGTTTGTATGCAGTTGCCTGCATCAGTATCCGAAGGTGTGACTTATCATCACCTACCTTTGACTTATGGAATAACATGTAGTGTGATAGCAAGTTTATTTTATAAAACAGGTAGATTAGAATCTTATTATACTGATATAGATAAGATTTTTGCAAACATTCCAGTAGTACCAGAACTTAACAAAGTAAAACCAGCAAAGGTTTTAGGAGAATTCTTTTAGAACATAGAAAATTAACGTTAGAAGAAATAGTTAGTAACAACCTTACCTGTGAGTTAAAGAAAGAAGAAAAAGTATTTTTAGAAATGGTTGAAGAAAGAAGAATGAAGTTTCAGAAAGAAGCAATAAAAGAGGAAGGAAAACGCTTATGGACGTTTGAGGAAGGAAATCATGAAGGGAAAAAGATAAATGCAGCAATGACTTTAGACTGGCCGCAAACAGGAAAGTTGTGCATTAGGAGAAATAAGACAGTCTATGACAATTACTTTGTAGGTTCCAGTATCTGCCATGACAATTATCAAATTCTGGGAGGTTGGGGATTCAAAGGTGGAAAGGACCCAATATTTCCAGGTATCTATTATATTTGTGGGAATAGAGCTTATTACAGGTTACCGGACCATTGGTATGGAACTTGCTATGTAGGCCTGGTCTTTCCAAAAAATTTTCACATGGACAGAGAAGAAAAGGGAACATACAAGATGATTAATAGATTTACACGTAGAAAGAGGGAAAGTTTTTCAGAAATTGTAGGTGATATTTTTGGAGCATTGATACCAGCAGTGGGAATATCTTTGAATGCATTTAAAATTCGGAAGTTATCCACAGTAGTAGATCGTTTATCTACAGATACTGCGGGAGGGTTCTTAATGGTAAATACCGAAATGGTTGCCATGAGAGCTATGGTGATGCAAAATCGGCTTGCCCTTGATATTCTTTTGGCAAAAGAGGGTGGAGTCTGTGGAATGTTGAAAGTCCAACATTGTTGTACTTACATTCCTGATAACAGTGAAAATATACAGAAGTATATTACAAATATTACAAGTTTGCACAAAGAATTAGTTCCACTGGAGGTTGAAAGTGTTTTGGGAAAACTTGGTAGAGGGTTTTCCTCAGTAGCGAATTGGTTAACTAGGATGAGTAGACTAGTGATAGGGAAAGTTATAATAGTAGCAACTATAGTAATATTATTAGCAATGATGTTGAAAATAGTAATAACATGTATAAAGAGAAAAGTAAGACAGAATAAGATAAGAAGAAATAACAGAATAATGAGAGAAAGAGAGAGAGAAATGGGTGAAATTGAGTTGGAGAAAATGAAAGAAAGCATGTACAAAGAGACTAAAAGGCAAGATGAAGAAGAAACAGATGTATAAATAACAGAAAGCAAAGGATGAAAGACATGCTGCCTGAAAAGAAGTATGACTTGGGTTTTATGTGGTGATTTAAAAATCACCAAAGGAGGGATTGATGGAGCAGAAAAAATAAAACATTTTAACCCCTAACAAATTTTATAATTAATTAAATAAAATGTTTGTTTAAATGTATTAATCAACACTGTATGTGTGGGAATGGTAATATGCCAATGTGTGTGCTAAATAATCTATTAATAAATGTCCGTGTGTCTAATTATAACGTAAAAATAAATGCGTACTAATAAAAATAAATGCATGTTGTTGTGCTTCGTAGAAATAAAATGTGTCGTTGCAAAAACAAATAGTGATGGTAAGTAAGGAACAGCTTAAGTGTTGCTTTCTGCTAGGTAACAACTAATTGGGGTACGTAGACGGGAGGGAAACGAAAGGGATATTTTTCTCTATTTTAATTATGTTTTGTTTGCCTCAAATTAGTGCTTCTAAAGTATAACCGAGTGGCGATATAAAATGGCCGCCAGTGGGAAGATGTGCGCAGGCGCAAGGGGACATGTGGTACGGGATGAGATTGGAGGAATCCGGAACCTCGTGATGTCTCTGAGAGGCTAGGATGCAAGAAATGGTCAAGGCTGGTGTGACCTAATTGAACTGATAGTGTGCTATGATGATCAGCAGAGAGCCCGTGGGAAACAAGTCTAAGAGAAAGGACAATGACTGCGGAGTTCTCGAATGTGTCGAAAGAAGTTACAAATGAACTGATCGAATCGGATGGAAATGTTTGAGCGTATGGGAAAGGAAATGATCCAAGGACCCTTGAATCCAAGAGAACTTGATTAAAGAATGAATAAGCTGACATGCATGGACCAATGAAAGAAAAGCGTGATATTAATGTTGCAACAGTTAGTTAGCAAAGTTAGAATTAGGGTATAAGAGGGCCTACTCTTAGTGGGAGGGGTCAGAGTTCAGGAATTGATGTCAGTCGTGGTTGCAGTCACAGTCAGGAGAGGAGTTGAAGAGTCGTGTTGGTGGCTTCCAGTGCTGGGTGGTCCTGATCGATCCCTTATTGAGCGGGAGATGCTGAAAGACTGTTAGAGGAGACGGGTTGCAGGTAGCTGATGCTGACGAGCTGAAGTTGCTGTTGCTGTCTTAATTTTACAGTTGAGTATGAGAATCAGGCTATTTCTAATTCCTAACTTAGGTTAGAAATCATTAGGCTAAATTAGGAAGCTAGGCAGGTAATTAGGGTTTTGGCTTCATGACAAAAATTTCCTTTCTGCAATAAATTGATTATGTTTAATAAAATTGTGAATTTAAGAATGAATAATTGAATAAAGTATTAAAAATTCTTTCCATGCTTTTAAAATTATATAAAATTTAAGATTCTTTAAACCCAAAATGACTCAGTGGTTATTTTCCTAAATGATTGTGACATAAGTAATTGTTTATTGTGATTTAGCTGGTCTTAATCACTATGAACTAATTTCTTAAATGAATGATTCATCGACAAACAATAAGCAGGAATATCTTAAGAAATAACTAAAATAAAGGGACAAAATAAGGTAATAAGATATCCTGGCTCTTCCAGCGGTACATAAAATGGTGTTCTCCATTTAGTTCTCATGCTTCTCCTAGGAGTACAGAATTTCACAAAGGTGTAAAGGAAATCCAGGAGTGTGCGTGTGTGTTAGACGATGTTTATGGGCCCCATCGTCATGTGGATATGAGAAATATAGTTTGCCCCTGGATGACCTATAAGTAACCTAGGAGGAGAATAGTTTTTATTGTACGCGCTGCATCACAAGCAATGTCCAGCAGCAATGGTAGCAGCATATCATCAGTGGCTGAAGAAAACAAGAAGGTCCGTATACCCAAATGTGGTGGGAGAAGATACTGATAAATGGTTTTCTGTGTATGGGGTGACCCTGAGCGTGCACAGGATCCCAGAGGAGCACTTTGGGGGTGGCCCGTGAGAGCATATGCCTCTAGTGGGGAGGGAAGAAGAGCTAACAACAAAGTCTCAACCGGATTTAATGGAAATTAATATATATGTATGTACAAAACATTACAGAAAGAAAACAAGAAAAGAGGGAGACTCCAAATAGTTTGTTGAATGTGCTCATGGCATCATATATTTAAAACGCATTTTATGACAGTTATATCAGCACTGTTAGCATAAATGTAGAGGCAACCCAAAAATACTTGGTGCACGTTGTGCTCGTGACAAGATAGTGACGGCGCAAGTGACAAGTGAGGAACACAGTGAAGAGCGCAAAGTGATGAAGTGATCTAGAATATATACAAATTAATTGGTTCAACACAATGATTTTAAGAAGATTTTAAGCAAAGTTTAGGACAATTTTATGAACCAAAGATGAGTGTGCGCCATATATTGCACTGGTAAAATCGGTCGATGGCGTTTCGATCCTTGTCAATCAGGATCATCATCAGGACCGGGAAGCCCAGATTATAAGTGCTGAAGCTCACGGGGGTGGGGATCCACAATTAGATCAAAACAGGTCCTATTATGCGAAGCAGCATGGAAAAACGTCTGCAATTGGTCACGGGACCGGAGTGAATATTCTACTAGTGATTCGACAAGAGTAGAGTAGGCGAGGTGCAGGGTCGGAGCCCCGATCCACTGCAAAAACGACGGGTGTAGATTCCTAGAGGTTTCGTGAGGCTAACGAGTATCCCCGGGCCACAACAAATGTGTGCGATGTCCACCGGTGTCTCGAGACCCTGCACCTCGCCTACTCTACCCTTGTCGAATCACTAGTAGAATATTCACTCCGGTCCCGTGACGAATTGCAGACGTTTTTCCACGCTGCTTCGCATAATAGGACCTGTTTTGATCTAATTGTGGATCCCCACCCCCGTGAGCTTCAGCACTTATAATCTGGGCTTCCCGGTCCTGAAGATGATCCTGATTGACAAGGATCGAAACGCCGTCGACCGATTTTACCAGTGCAATATATGGCGCACACTCATCTTTGGTTCATAAAATGGTCCTAAACTTTGCTTAAAATCTTCTTAAAATCATTGTGTTGAACCAATTAATTTGTATATATTCTAGATCACTTCATCACTTTGCGCTCTTCACTGTGTTCCTCACTTGTCACTTGCGCCGTCACTATCTTGTCACGAGCACAACGTGCACCAAGTATTTTGGGTTGTCTCTACATTTATGCTAACAGTGCTGATATAACTGTCATAAAATGCGTTTTAAATATATGATGCCATGAGCACATTCAACAAACTATTTGGAGTCTCCCTCTTTTTCTTGTTTTCTTTCTGTAATGTTTTGTACATACATATATATTAATTTCCATTAAATCCGGTTGAGACTTTGTTGTTAGCTCTTCTGTACTCACCCAGATCTCAACCTGGTCTATGGGTTATACTCCTGTCGTGTTTTACTACTCTAGTGGGGAGGGACATACATCTGACCCTAGAAGTAGAGGACCAAATCAGGTATACTCTCATGAAAGCCATTCTTCTAGCCAAATTCGCTCTGATCCCTGAGAAGTATCGCCAGAGGTTAAGGGACATCCACAAGCTCCCAAATAAGTCTTGAGTGGATTTCTTGGACAACTCTGGCAAGGCACTGAAGGGCTGGGTGAAGGGTAGCAGGTCAATGATTATGATGGGCTGTACAACTTGATTCGTAGGGAGCACATGCACAATATTTGTTTTACAGAGCTGCACCAGCACCTAGTGGACAGCAAGCTGACTGACCCAAAGAGGCTTGCTGAGGAGGCGGATCTCTGGGTCAGTACCAGAGTGTCCAGAAAGGCATGGGGGGGACTCCCAAAAAGTTAGTAGTTAAGGGTCCTACCAGAAGAAAGGGGGCGAGATAAACCTAAAAGTAAGGAGTTCTCAAAAGGCCCCCAAAATAATTCACAAGGGAACAGTGGCAGCCAGTTCCAATCTGAAACCAGGAAGAAGGGATTCTTTGACAAGCAGACAGGGAGGTTTGTCCGCCAATGTACTTAGTGTTACAAATATGGGCAGTCAAAGGGAGACGCCAAATGTCCCAAGAGGGCACAGCCCCCCACCGGTGGACACAAACACCTGGGTTGGAGTGTAGCAATTAGGGAGGAGGTGGTTCCTGTCAGCTATGTGGAGCAAACAAAGGTTACCCCGGTGTCCCTAGGGGATAAGGAGATGGTGCCAAAAGCCCATATGCCTGCAAATACTTCCAAATATAGGCAATATGTCACCATCAATGAGCAACAGTGAAGGCTCTGAGGGACACACGAGCCAACATGACTACAGTAAGGTGTCAGCAGGTGTCCTCAGAGCAGGTTTTCCCTAACACATTCCACCAAGTCATAGTCGCAGACAACCATGAGAATCATCTACCAGTGGCTCTGTTTCACTTTGAGTGGGGGTCTCAGGATCTATGAAAGTAGCTGTGAGCCCTGCCAATGCTGTAGATTGCCTGTTAGGCAACAACCTGGAGCACACTATCTGGAAGGAGGTAGAGTTCAAGTCGCACTTGGAGATATTGGGATTGCCTGAATGGGTCTGTATGACCACACGGTCCATGGCTGCGCACAAAGCAATGTAAGGGTACCTGGAGCCTGGAACAATGGCCCAATCAGCTGTCAAGAAGAGTAAAGGCAATGGGTGTGAGAAACCAGCCCCTGAAGTTCCCGCAGTCCAGGTTGACAAGCACCTGAGCAGAATGCCACTGAGCCTACCGAGGACGACATTGCTGCCCTGGGTGGCCTGCCTGAGCTTGCTGGATGGCAAGTTGAGTGTGGGCCCACGAGAGAGGAATTCTGCAAGTTGCACAAAGAGTGCCCTACTCTAGAGGGCTTGAAGTGGCAAGCTGAGGCCCAGGCAGCAGGTGATACCTCTGGAGATCACCTTATCTATTAGGAGAATGTCCTCCTATACAGTGAATCTAAGGTTCCTCGACCCGGGGCAGCCCTTGTGCTGTTGGTCCCCCAGTGTAGCAGGAACTTCCTCCTGGGGTTGTCTCACAATATCCCCCTGGCAGGAGTTCTGGGGCAAGATAAGACCTTCGCCAGGCTAGTTGCCCACTTCTATTGGCCCCAGATGAAGACGCTCAGATGCATTCTGTAGGTCGCGTCCCACCTGCCAGGCCAGTGGGAAGTTAGGATAAAAGCTTAAGGCTTTCCTGACCCCACTGCCCATCGTCGGCACCTCATTTGAAAGGGTGGGAATCAAAATTGTTGGACCCTTGGACTCCAAGACACCTTTAGGCAACAGGTTCATCCTGGTCTTGGTGGACCACACCACTCACTACCCTGAGGCCAGCCTCTGAGGTTGGTGACTAAACCTGCGGTGGCCAGGGTCCTGATGAGGCTTTTTTACCCATGTTTGGTTCGCCAAAGAGGTAGTGTCTGACAGAGGAAGTAACTTCATGTGGGATGAGTGTGAAGTGACTTACAAGTTCTCCACACCCTATCACCACCAAACCAACGGGCATGATAATGGGCCTACCTGAGCCCATTAGGCATATGTGGGACATCCTCCTGCCATGCCTTCTGTTTGCCTACTGGGAGGTGCCACAGAAGGGGATGGGTTTAGCCCCTTCGTACTCACCTATGACCATCATGTTAGGGGACTGCTCAGTCTTGCAAGAGAGGGGTGGGAGCAAGCTCCCAAGAAACCCCCTCAGGATGTAGTCAGCTATATGCCAGGCACTCCACAACCAGATGTGTTGTTTCTGGAAAAAGGCAAAAAGCAATCTTGAGGCCAGTCAATAAGTAAGCCTGGCCGGAGTTCCGCTACGCGGAACTCTGCAAAGTGCAAAAAAAACCTCTGCAGCGCTACGCAAGCAGTGGAGTGCGTTAGATAAATGCTGTTAGCGGTGATTTTCAGTGCCAGGTGCTTGTCCGCACTGTGCAATCATCGCGAATGGCACCATGCACAGCGCAAGCGGGCGCTGCTTCCTTTCTGCCACTCGAGTAGATTTTTACTCGAGCTGCAGCTTTCTCAACGCAAACGGACGGTTTCTCAACTTGAGCGGTCGCGAGCATACGCGACTACTCGCAATGAGAAATCTGACCACCCGCAATGAGAAATCTCACTGGGAGGTTGATTTTCCACGCTCGCCAACTTGATGATGGTGATCGCGAATGAGGAAAAATCTCTCTGGGTGGTGGATTTTCCTCGCTTGCACTCGCCATCTTGACGTTGATGAACGCGAGCAAGGGAAAAAACTTCGCTCCGCTACGTGGAGGGGAGTTTTCGGAACTCCACGAGCTCTGCGTAGCGCGGAGTGCGCAAAACTCAGCAAACTCCGGGAGCAGAGTGGAGTTCACCACCCAGACTTATCAATAAGTTAAGAATCTTTGGTATGACAGAAGGTCACTCTGGTAGAGCTTCAGCCTGGCCAAAAGGTGTGAGTTAGGGAGCCTGTGAAGCTCAAAGCTCTCCAGATTCACTGGAGAGGCCCACATGAGGTAAAGGAGCAGAAGGGGGAGTCCTCATCCCTGGTGGATCTCAAGCCCCCAAAAAAACCCTTAAGGTGCTCCACATAGGCTGCCTCTAACCATATTTTGTGAGGTGTGAAGTCAGCATGCTTCTGGTGACAGATGAAGGGGGAAGAGAAGAGTGAACCTCCCCCTGTCCTCATATCTTCCCAACAGCATGATGGGTCAATAGAGGGTGTTACCCTTTCCCCTACTCTGACCCCAAAACTGCAGAGTGACTGGTACCAGTTGCTGGGGCAGTTTTTTCCTCTGTTCTCTCTCACCCATGGACTTACACATTTGTGTACCCATGACATCGCCAATGGAGACAGTCCACCTATTAAAAATTAAATTTACAGGCTGTCAGATAAGGTGAGGGCCAGTATCAAGGAGGAGGTCTCCAAGATGCTGGTGTTAGGGGTGATTGAGCCCTCCGAAAATCCCTTGTCTAGTCCAAGGCTTTCCCACCGGGCACCATTCCGGAACTTAGGTTCTGTGTAGATTACAGGGAACTCAATTCCATCATGAATACAGATGCACACCCCATCCCCCGAGCTGATAAGCTCATAGACAGGCTGGGTGCTGCCAAGTTCCTCAGTACCTTTTATCTTACATCAGGGTACTGGCAGATTGCTCTGACTGAGGGCGCAAAAGAGAGGTCTGCATTTTTCTACACCAGAGTGCTGCCTCTAATTTAGGGTGATGCCCTTAGGCTTAAAGAGTACCCGCCACCTTTCATAGGTTGGTCAACAGGGTCCTAGCTGGAAAGGAGGTATTCTGTGCCACACACCTAGACAACATAGCTGTCTTCAGTTCCAGCTGGAATGAACACCTGTACCACCTACAGGAGGTACTTCAGGCCCTGCAGCAGAGAGGCCTGACTATTAGGGCTAGTTAGTGTCAGATAGGGCAGGGCTCCGTGGTGTATCTGACCCACATGGTGGGCTGAGGCAAGGTGCAGCACCTCCAGCCCAGTATTGAGACAATCCTGTTTTGGCAAACCCATAAAACACAGACTGAAGCAAGGGCCTTCCTGAGCCTCACATAATACTATAGGAGGGTTGTTAAGGGATATGGCACATTTATTCCCCCTTAATGGAGCTGATTTCCAAAAAGTCTTGCCAGAAAGCCTTCGACACCCTCAAGGAGGCCATGTGTACAACACTTGCACTCAAGGCTCCTGACTTCTCCAAGGAGTATATTGTGCAGACAGACGCTTCAGAGTATGATATAGGGGCTGTCTTAGCACAGTTGAATGAGGGGAGCCAAGACCAACCAGTAGCCTTCATTAGCAGGAGGTTACTTCCTCTGTAACAGAGGTGGAGTGTGATTGAAAGGGAGGCCTTTGCTGTGGTCTGAACACTGAAGAATCTGCGACCATACCTGTTTGGGACTCACCTCCAGGTTCAGACAGACCTCAGGCACCTCAGATGGCTCATGCAAATAAGGGGTGAAAATTCCAAACTGTCGAGGTGGTCTCCCCCTACAAGAAACGTTCTTTACTGTGGAATACCGGCCTGGGTGAGATCACACCAATGCTGATGGTCTATCTGGGTTCCTCTGCCTTAGTGATAAGAACTCCCATGGGGTTGGGTAGTTCTCCCCACTCTCAGGTGGGGGAACACATGTTACCTGTCAGCCTTAGGGTGGTGCTCCACCAAACTTTAAGCCTCCCTCCTCCATTTTTGCTGATCTTGATTTTGCTGGCCTTAGGACTCTGCACAATTTACCACTGCCAACCAGTGCTAAACTGCCTCTTCTCACTCCTTAATACATAGCAACTTTTTACACTTGAATAGGCCTCCACAAAAAGGGCAGCATACCACCTGCAGGAAGGCAAAGCACCTGTGCATTTCAAAAGGGAACCTCGACAATCTGCTAACATTTCAAAGGCGGAACTGGGTATAAATATTGCACCACAACACCAACTCTTCAGTTCATTCCTGGACCTGTGGATATTCTGTCAGGAAGAAAGCCTGCTGTGATGCTGAAAGGAATGCAGCTCTGCTGGACTGCTGCTCTGAAGTACTGAAGTACTGAAGAGTGCGGTGCTGACCTGCTGCATGCATGCTGCCCTCCAAACTGGGTGAGAAGGACTGGGCCTGCATCTGTTCAACCCAGGACTCCAGTGTGACTCAGAGGGCTAGCTGGCTGGCCTCCTGACTTGACCCTCAGGGAAAGAAGGCTCCAACAACCTTGCCACCGGCACCTGGACCCTGTTATTTGTGAGTCTACCCTGCCAAGTGGTGCCATCTTGTAGGGAGGTGGAGTATCATGTGGTGATGCTGGTTAGGCTTCACCATGCAATACTCTCACAATACCCAAAAGATGGCCCTTGGATTCACCATAATACATTCTTAGCTCAGTCCTAGTAGATTGACAAAGAGCAGCCAGGCATTACTAGAGAAACATGTGTTAAGCATTTCAGAGTACCAACATGGACGATAAGTAATTGACACAACTCAAAAGAAATCCGAAACCAATTTATAAAAATAAAGCAATTTTTTATGTAAATTTAGACACTAAAACCAAGTCAATCAGTAAGTATAAGCGGAATTGTGGATTAGAGAAGCAATATTAAATCCATGCAAAACAATACTGCAAAACTTATTATTGCAGTCAATGGTAAAAAGCACTAGTGACAATCGGTCACTTGCAGTTCGAGTTGCATGGAACCCAAGAAGGGTAAAGTAGGGGTGGCCGAAAAGTTTCGCATAGCCTGCGGGGCTCGCAGAGTTTTGTCCAATTCACGCTCCACTTAGAGCACTGAGTTCCAGCAAAACGATCCCAATTGCCAAGTGCCGGGGGTTTTTTTCACACGTGGCTCACCAACGTTAAGTTGGCAAGTGAGAATTGTGCCCTTAGCACAATTTTCGAGCACTAGAATGCCTCCCGGTGAGATTTCTCAACACAGGCGGTCACAGAAGGTCACTACCATTCGCGTTGAGAAAGCTGCCGCTCGAGCAGAAAATCTATTCGAGCAGCAAAAAGAAGCAGTGCCCTCTGGTGCGCCACGTAGTGCCATTCACACAGATGATTTTAAAGCATGGAACAAGCTCCCTGTGCCCAAATATCAGCGCAAGCAGCAGGGCATGCCGAATTCCGCCCACTCGTGAAACTCCATGGAATCTCTTGGAGTTTTTAGGTAACTGTGGAAATCCGCAGAGTCAAACTTCGTGAGTTTTGCCCACTATAGGATAAAAGTGATGTGGAACCCAGGACCAAGCCATGGCAGTCAGTTCAATTTTACCTAGCTTGAGAAGGTGCAGAGGTGTCCTGACTGTCTTTGGTGCTGAAGCGGAGCGGCGGGGGAGCTGTTTTTACCACTTACATGGTGCTGGTGGGGAACAGGGTTCAAAAAGTCGACAACCAAGCAACTGCTGACGTCAGATGAAGGTTTTGCGGAGTTCCCTCGAGATGCAGCATTGAGTAAAGGTGGTGGTTGCCGGACTCATGACCAACAAGCCTTGCCACCGGTAAGCACAGCAGAAAGTTATTTCAACGTCCGGAGGTCAGGTGGATCACGGTAACTGCTTGAGACTTTGTGAAGGTCAGGACTGTGTTTCCCACAATGCACCAGACGATCTACTTCTGGGCGATCCTTCGGAAGGCCTAATGACCAGTAATTCTTTGGTTCCGGTACGCTGTTGTTACCTGCAGTGTGCAGGGGACTAGAGCCACTAGTACAGGGGAGTCTGGTGATGCCTTTGGCTCTCCAAGCTTTGGTGCAGGATGAGTCACAGTCATGCAGCTCCAGGAAGGCTGCCACAGGTGCAGAGTATCACGCCTTTAGTTTGTTCAGCTCCTGTTGTCGCAGACTCGAGTCTTTTCTTGTGTCCTTTGTTGCAAGTCAGAGATCAGAACTTAGGTTCTGGTGAAAGGGGTAGCCCTTAAATCCTAGATTGGTGTGGGTGTGGGTGCAAGTGGCCAATGGGCTACTAGCCCCAGAGGCTAATCCACCATTGAGTTGACCACATCCAGGGGTGTAAGTCACCTTTTCTACTCAGAACCCTCTATTCTACCACTTCTAAAAATAGCAGACGTCTTCCTTAGCTGTACAGACTAGGCAGCCCACCCTAGAGGTGTGACTTGCCTTCTGGGGGACTATACATCCTGAATACATAATTTTCCCGTCTGCCCGGGTGCAAATGTGCCTAGGGACAGGGGGAGGGCTGTTCCCTCCTTTGGGAGGCAGCCTGGTTGCATATCACAGGTGGTGCTGCCTTTGAAACTCATTGCCTTGGTGTGCCACTTCACTAGCCATCCTGTCAGGAAGGGAGGTGTGACCTACTTCCCGTCCAGGCCATTGTTTCTGACTCCTGTGAGAGTTCACACCTCCTGGCAGGGGATCAGATTTCTGTCTTGGTGGCAGCAACTGCAGGCTGGCAGCCAGAGAACAGGAAAGGCTGGGGCAACCAGATGGGCAACCTCTAAGGTAGCCACCTGGGTGCATGCCACATGGTCCTCGACAATAGATTTTGTGTTAAGGGTGAGAAGGCAAGTTGTTTTATACAAAGCATGATATATTTAGGCGGTACCATGATGGAGCTGTCAATCTCGGGTTTGCCTGGGTGCCAGCCCATGTTATCCTTGTACCGTCTATCACTTATAGTGGCCTTTAATGGTGAAGGCTACTGTAGGGACGTATAAGCTTGCACTTATGTGTCCACCAATTTAATATAATGCTTGCTGCCTCCTGGGCTTAGGAGGCCTTTCTTAGGGGTAACTGGCATATATTTTAAAAAGTGCATTGACTTTGCCACACATGGTTAGGGCAAAGTTAAGTTTGATCAGTTTGCACTGCTCCTGCAGTCTGCAATGGCAAGCCTTCTGTCAGTAGTTTACTTGGGTCACTCAGGGTGGCACCAACAGTTATTCAGGCCCTGATGACCCCTTTAACACCCATGCCTTTGGTACCGCTGGTACCATTTACTATAAAGGGGTTAACGTCTTTGCCAATTGGGGTTTCCAATTCACACATATCAGTTTTAGGTAGAGAGCACTGGCACTGGGGCCTAGGCAGCAGGCTCCAGTGCACTTTCAGAGTCATAACCATCAGCACTGGAGCAATAGGTAGGGGAGAGTGTCCATACCAAAAAGGCACTTTCCTACACACCTAAGTTCTGGACACTTGAAAGTGGGTCTAAGGTGGTCTGACAGCCTCTGTGGATCCAGAGGAACCAACATATCTACTCTGCTGAACGGTAAAACCCTGAGCAGAACTGATGCATCACCGCTGCTGCGTGGATCGTCTCTGTTGCAAAGACCCACAACGCAGTCCGTCACCTCATCAGAACTGCTGCTGCATGACACATCCTCAGTACACGCCCTCGCATCCCTTGTCGACGGCAACGTCGATGTCGGACTCCGCATTACAGGCTCATAACTCCTCGGAAATGACGCATCACCCTTACTGCGCAATGCATTCTCCACACCTGACTTTGTATCGCAAGCCCTTGTGAGGGGATCCTCGATGACAACGCAGGACTTCACACTGTAGTCTTACTACATCTAAGAACCGATGCATCGCTTAGGCTGCACAAAGCATCTTTGATGCGGACCGTCCCAACTCTCTGCAAAACAGGATTTAAGGTACTTTGTTCAGCGGGCCTAACTTGGTGCCTGTAGCTGGCCTGATCTCCAGCGTGGTCGGCCTGAACTTGTGACTTTGTCCTGGTCCGGTGCTACCAGGTATCGACAGTTGGCGCTTTGTGCTTTTTGCGCTATTTTAACTGAAATCTTTAAACTTGCGTATCTCTGGTTCTACTGATTGCATTTTGTTGTTTTGGTCTTGTTTTATTTAATAAAAATCACTCTATTTCTCTAAATTGGTGTGGGATCCTTTTGTGGTGTGTTTGCACTGTGTTACTGTTTTATGTGTTGCACAAATACTTTACACATGGCCTCTGAGTTAAGCCTGACTGCTCTGTGCCAAGCTACCCAAGGGATGAGCACAGGTTAATTTAGGGTTTGCTTATGACTTCACCTTGACAAGGATTTTGGTTCCTGCTTGAGTAGGGTTTCACCCCCCCAACAAGTAACCCAACTTGTTACAACCTGTAAGATAGTCCATGGAGGACAACTCAAGGAATCCTTCCAAGTGAGGACCGGAGTCCACCATGGTTGTTTGCTCGCGCCTTTTCTCTTCCTACTGGTCATAGACTGTATCATGAAGACATCCACAGTAGGGAGAAGAGATAGGATCCAGTGGACACCTTGGATCCAGCTCGAAGAACTGGACTTTGCAGACAACTTGGCCCAACTCTCCCATGCCCACCAGCAGATGCAAGAGAAGACCAACAATGTGGCAGCCACATCAGCAGAATTTGGTCTTAACATCCACAGGTGAAAAAGCAAGATCCTGAAGGCTAAGATGGCCAGAACAGCTGCAATCACTCCTGCAGGTGATTCTCTGGAAGAGGTTGAGACCTTCACCTTCCTGGGCAGTGTCATAGACAAGCAGGGTGGCACAGATGCTGATGTCAATGCAAGAATTAGCAGAGCAAGGGCCGGCTTCATTCAGCTAAAGAAGATCTGGAGCTCCAAGGAAGTAACGTGGCAAACCACGATCAGGTTTTTTAACACCAATGTAAAATCAGTTCTTCTGTATGGAGAAGAAACTTGGAGGACAACAGTGACCACCACCAACAAAATCCAGACCTTCATCAAAAACCTTTCTAAGGAAAATCCTCCAAATCTGCTGGCCAAACACCATCAGCAACAAGAACCTATGGCAGCAGACTTTACAACTCCCTGCTCATGAAGAAATCATGAAAAGGTGCTGGATAGGTCACATCCTCCGCAAGCTCACATAAAACACTACCAGGCAAGTCCTGACCTGGAACACTCAATGGAAAAAGAAAAGAGGAAGGCCAAGAATCACCTGATGCTGAGGCCTTGAGGCTGTCTGCAAGGCAATGGTCTACACCTGGAGTCAGATTGAAAGAAAAGCCCAAGACAGAGATTGCTGGAGAGTCCTGGTAGACTGCCTATACCCCAGGAGAGGCAGTAGACCTATGTAAGAAGTAAGTAATAACCAGGATATATCTCTGCCCGCTACAGAAAGGCATCTCAATGAGGTCCAACTGCATGCTGTTAAAGGGTTCTATGTGACTCGTGGGTACTGGTGTCCATGTTGGCAGGTCACACACCTATGACACAGGTCACACAGCCATGACTCTAAATTGAGGGATTGGATCAAATCTGTCTGAACATTCTAACTATGGCATCTCTCCCTATGTGTGCAAGAGCATAAAAATGTATTGTCATTGGGAATAACAAACTGTCAGACAACAGAGGTCTTTCATCAGCTGAGACCCAGATCTCATTCTTATTCTTGACACATCCTGCTCTGACCCACATTGCTGAGTGCCCTGCTTGTAACTTTGTTTTGTAGCCTTTTTTTCTTTTTGCTGACTATTGCTTTTTGGGGACATTCGAGTGAGGTGCACGTGTTTAAGTGCTCCGCTCATAACTTTTTTTTTAGCCACCATTTTAAGGGTCGCATGTATCACTAGGTTAGCAGTCTAGCATATCTCACACACCCCTATATCAGGAATGGCCACACCGCTGACACACTGATACAGGTAGGATGTCTTTCTTGGCACCGCTGCTTTCTTCATCGTCTTAACAGTTTTTACTGTTGATGTTTTGTAATCAGTGGGGGGAAACCAGGACCTTTTTTTCGTCCTGCTAACTACTGTTTTTTGAGGACATTCGAGCGAGGTGCACATGTTTAAGTGCCCCGTTCGTAACTTCATTTTTTAGCCTCCATTTTGGGGGTTGTGTTTACCACTAGGTTTGCAGTCTAGTCTTCCTCACAAGCCCCTATATCAGGAATGGCCACAGCGCTGACGCGGGCAGGGACCCGGCTGCTTTGGAGTCAGATGAAAGGACATTTTCTGCCATACAATTGGTAGGAGCACCCCTGCCTACATGCTTAGAAGCCTATCGAGCATCACTCGATCCTTCTAACAATGCTCATACTTACACTTTGTGCAGTCTTTCTCTTAGCCCACAAGTTAACCTGGTGCAGCTTAGTACAGGCTACGCTTCCTCTATAGACACTTCAGGGAGCAGCAAGGCATCCTCCCCACACTATGGGCCTGACAATAAGCTTTTACAGCCTTAATGTTCAATCTTTACCCAGCCATCAGCAGTATTTCCATGACATACTTGGACCACTCCCCCATGGTTGTGGAAACGGCACTTCCAGCCCTGCAACAAGTCCCCTTTACATGGCGTTTTCCTCCATATTCATTATTAGACACAGTATTTAGAGACAAACTATCACAAGCTATAGAAGAATTTTTTCGGGTCAATGTTGGGTCAGTCGATAAATTTGCTACAGTATGGGAAGTGTTCAAAGTTTGTATTAGAGGGATTACTTTGTCTAAACATGCTGGAGTCCTAACATCTATCCGTAATCAACTGACGCAACTGGAACTAGAGCTAGCGGAATTGGAAAGACAACATAGGGAGACTGGGGAAAGATCTCTCTTTAGCTACTATTAAGGCTAAAATTGATGAATATCATGAGAGGGCACAGAGTGAAGTTCAGCATTTGCGAAAGTATGCAGTAGCTAGGGTGTATGGGGAGGATGAATGCCCTGGGGCCACTTTAGCTGCACTGATGCGACCTCGCCGGGATGAGGATGCGATTCTGGAGGTATTAGATGAGCAGGGACAACCAGTGTATACCACTGAGGATATAACAGACCGCTTTCTGAGGTATTATACTGATTTATACAAAGCACAACCAGCAGAAGCCGAGGGCTCTACTGCAGACTATCTGGCGCATATAGCAATAAAGTGGCTCACAAATTAACAAAGAGAGAGGCTGATTGCGCCACTAAAGCCTGGAAAGATTCGGGCCGCACTGAATTCGATGCCATCAGGAAAGGCACCCAGTACAGACGGGCTCTCAGTGACATTTTATAAGGACTTTTAGGACCTCTTGATTCCCCATTTGGCAACCCTTTTTCGGGAAATAGGAGCGGAGGGTCAGATGCCCCCCATTATGAGGAAGGCCCTCCTGGTCACTCTTCTGAAACCGGGTAAACCACCAAATGCCTGTTTGTCATATAGACCATTATCCCTCTTGAACGTAGATACCGAACTGTACGTCAAAATACTCGCAAATGATTTGGCGTCAATGTTCCCAGGGTTGGTTGGGCCTGAACAGTCTGGGTTTATTATGGGTCGTACCCTCGCTACTAACCTTAGAACCGTAGAACAGCTAGACCCAGAGGTGCGAGTTATTGTACTTTTCATTGTTGCTGAAAAAGCATTTGACTCCATAGAATGGAGCTTTATGAGGGCAGTATTGCGACGAATTGGGGTGGGTGACGTATTTTTACAACTCATTATGTTATTATACACATGGCCAACTGCCCGAATTAGGATTAATGGCATGATTTCGGCACCAATATATATCAGCAGGGGCACTCGGCAGGGGTGTTCTCTGTCCCCATTGTTGTATGTGTTGGTGGCGGAGCCGTTAGCCTGTGCAATACGAGAATATCATGCGGATCACGGCCTTCAGTTTCCTAGCTATAGTTTAATTATATCAGCGTATGCTGATGACATGTCGCTGTATATCCGCAACCCGGGATCCAATATAATGCCGGTGTTGTGTGAGGTGGTGCTCTTCGGGGGACACTCAGGCTGTGTATAAATTGGGACAAATCCATAATCCTTCCACTCACGCCAGTAACGGTCCCAGTACCAACAGACTATCCATTGCAATGGACTACGGAGTCAGTACGATACTTGGGGATTCAGGTGCACACTGATCAGAAAGTGGTGCTTCTTGAGACCTTTGGCAAGGCGATGCAAAAATGAACAGAAGCAATAGATCGATGGATAAAACTGCTGTTGTCACTTGCTGGTCGGGTGGCTATTATGAAAAAGGTGGTGCTCCCCCTCTTTTTGTTCCTATTTACAAATATCCCACTTTTACTACCTTGTTCACTTTGGTGCACTCTAAGGGCGCACATGATTCAGGTGGCCTGGGCTGGGAGACAGCTTCAGGTGCATTGAGATACTCTTACGTTGCCCTGTGATATGGGTGGGCTAAATGCTCCTGATTTTGAAATCTACTTTCTGGTGGCACCATGTCGTTTTACGCATTACTGGATACATGGACCGAGAGTTTATTTATGGCTGGAGCGAGCAGCAGCAGCTCCCATATCTCTACCACAGGTGCTCTTTCGCAAACTTGTGCGTCGTTATCATGTGTTTGCTTCCTTGAATGTCACAAGTTGCTTCTGTACGAATCTCCTGGAGCGCCAAGTGGGTGCCCAGCTGTACTCACCTTACACTCCATTGCCCTGGTGTCTATTGTTTCCTGTGGGACAGGAGAAGGGCGCGGCGCAAGCACTGGAAACCCTGGGTATTCATACTATGGGAGATTTTTTCGAAAACGGAGTAATGCGTAGTTGGGTCCAGGTCTATGGCCCTGATGCTACGCCCACTGCGTTAAGACTGTTCCATTATTATAGAACTAGACAGGCTATGCGTTACCTTCTGGGAGACGATTTACAGGAGACTTTGAAGTTACAGACTCTATCCTCTCTCTTATAATCTCCCACCCCCATACATATAGTTGCTAGAATATATGCATATACACAAGAGGCACATAGGCCTAGCCTAACAAAAGCAAGGCTAGATTGGCAACATGATCTGGGCGTTAACATCACGGATGAACAATGGCAACATTGCTGTCGGTCATAAAATCAGTTTTGTTTAATAGCAGACACAGCCGTATTCATTTTAAATACATAAATAGGGTGTATTATACACTGCTTAGACTATCTAGATATGGATTATGGGATAATGCACTGTGTGCACGATGTGGAGAGGATGGGGCTGGGTTTGCACATTTGGCATGGTACTGTCCCGGGGTCCAAAACATTTGGGGGAAGGTATTCCGAGCCCTGAAGGCCATTTCTTCGAACTCCCTTGAAAAAGTGCCATTACTGGCCTTATTTGGGTATGATAGGAATATGAGAGTCATGGATAGAAGGATAGATAGGCTTATTGCTGGCGCATGGTAGGATATCGATTCGTTAGGCGCACGGCCCGACTCCAATGATCAAAGAATGGCACAATGCTATGACATACTGCAGCATCCAATCGGTGGTTTGTAGAGAACTACTTCCAATATGCAGTCACCCTCAGGATATATGGGGACCTTATCAGACTTATTTACGTGCTATTAATGATGTAGAGAGAGTTGCAGAGGGAGAGATGAATAGTGAAGAGGGTGAAATGTTATACTGTGGCATATGTAGGTGGACCTCCACTGAAGTGTGTGGGATGGATACTGATTTGTGTCATAGAATATTAATTCCTTTGATATATAGGAACTAACTGCCGTCACGTTACAGAATGTGCATTATTCTATGTAGGTTATTCTGCCGGTTATCAGCCCATGAAGGTGAGGTATTCTGTTTATGAAGAAACCTCTCATACTAAACTGTCTTAATACAATTGATGTGTTGCTCTTCTAACCAGTGCTCTTCACTATCTATGATATATGTAATGCTGTAAGTTCACTCTACAACGTGGTCATTGTCTAACTACTGCTGTATGTAATTGTGAAAATAACAATAAAAATAAATAAATAAATAATAACATTGTAGATGGATTCAGTACCACGGGACAACATGGAACAGCGATGTTATTAATCTTTCTTAGATCCTGTACAATTCTGTACTTGCCATTTGGCTTCTGCAAGCCCATAATTGCTGAATTAGATGGGCTTCTTGTTATATCATTGACTCAATTGCTGGAGTAATTCTAGCCACTCTCTCGGGTGTGAAATTGTATGGTGGCATTCTTGGATACTCAGCATTGGGTTTAATTATTATTTGGACAGGTTATACACCTTTAATAAGTCCGATATCTTTCCTTGAGAAATCCCATACTTTAAGTTCCACAGTATCTCTTAAATCGAAAGGTAAGTCCTCTATTGTCTTCACAGGGAATAGCCCTACTGCTGTCCCTTGTTTGCCCATTTTGAATTCAACATCCTCATCATGGGTTTGGAACTCTGCACCATCCGGCGTACAGTAAATAGTGAAATTTAACTTGCACAACAGGTCTCTCCCTAACAGGTTTATGGGACTTGTATCACATACAACAAATTGGTGATCTTCCTCAAATGAGCCTATTTTAACAGGGACTTTCTTTGAGCAGGGTTAGTTATCTTTTTATTTAAAACATCTACAACTTGGATCTTTTTTTCCTGAGAGGAGTAGCTTTGGGACCTCTGCTGTTCTAACGGTGGACCGGGTAGCATCAGTATCGATCAAAAATTACACTTGGTGGCCTTTCACTTCACAGTCTACGAATGGACCACTCTGGTCTACCTCCAAGACTGCACAAAGCATGCAATCTTTCCCCCCATCAGACATGGTCATTGTTATTGATCAGAGTTAAAACTCTCACTCTGTTGGGGTACTGTTGAAATGGGTTTTGATTCTTTAAGGGATTATGGTCTACTTTTGGGGCTTGGTTCGAATTAAACCTAGTGTAGCCCATGTTCTGCAAGGGCATCAGAGCTTGTGGCACTTGCACCATTGGGGCTTGCGACTGATTTGAATTTTGCATTCTCTAGACCTGGAAATTCTGCACTTGGGTAGGATTGACATTTTACATTTGACCATCACTGATTACACAATTGGGATTTTGCCGACATTCCCATTCCAGTGGCCTAACGTATTACAAAAATGACATGGATTTGACTGCTTCAATGTTGCAATATCTACTCCTGAATTCAGATAAACTGGAACACCATGTCCCCTTACCATGTGAAACAGCATTTCCACCTTGCGCCACTTGTCCTACACTCTGCAATCCTATGCCTTGCATTCCACCACCATTTCACACATAAAGCAGATTCTGAAATTCTTTCTATGCCATCTTTGTTTGTGCCAGCATGACCTTCTCTTTAAGTCTCCTCTGCTTTAGTTCTTGCTTGTCACTACAGTACGCAGCATACATCAAAATCTCATCCAACGGCTTAGACTGGCAACAAATCTTATTCTGCTGGATATGCATGCTAATCTCTGGGTGAAATCCAAAAACGAAGTGTGACACAAAACCTCCTACATCTCATCTTTCAAGGATTTCCTGACTGCTATGTAGTTTAAACATCCACAAGAATCGTTCATAATAGGCATGCCTTGATTATTTAGCTTTCTGGGCCATTCTGTTGATCGTAAGCCAATCAATATCCCTTGTCGGGACCTTTCCTTTCAGAAATGTAATCATATCATTATACTTTGTCATCACCGTAGGAGATGGTGCATGAGTCCGGGGATCCCTTGGGGGTTGTATGGCTATCTTACACTCATCCATAAATCACTTGGTACTACAATGTCAGAAAAGGTATTCAAATCCGTCCACAAAACGTTCAAAATCTTAACAAATCTGTCAATCTGGGTGTACCATTGAGCAGGATTTTCTCTTAATTTGGGGAAATTGTTTAAATATTCCAAGATCAGCTCGACTCCATGGCACATGAACATACCCTCCACCTGGCACCTCTCTCATAGGAAACGTCTGAGCCTTATTTCCTTCTGGGGAACTCTCATCCACTCCAATTCTGCCTGTTTGCTTCTTTTTATTTTATTTTTTTCCTTGCCCTCTTGCTCTCCAACCTGTCACAATTACCCCACTTCTGAACGCATTTAAGTAATCAATCAATCAATCAATCAGGGAAATGTAAGCGCGCTACTCATCCGTGAGGGTCTCAAGGCGCTGAGGGGGGGGGGGTCCGCAGATCTGTTTAGCCAAAGAGCCAGGTCTTGAGGGTCTTCCTGAAGGTGTTCAGGGAGGAGGCGCGTCCGATGTCTGCCGGTAGCTCGTTCCAGGTCTTGGCCTGCTCTGGCTCTGTGGATGCGCGGGGTTTCGGCCAGTGCGAGGTTGGAAGATCGGAGGTTTCTTTTGGGTACGTGGAAGTTGATTCTGTCGTTGAGGTATTTGGGTCCGTTGTTGTGTAGGCATTTGTAGGTGTGAGTGAGGATTTTGAAAGTGAATCTTTTCTCCACGGGGAGCCAGTGGAGACTTCGTAGGTGTTGGCTGATGTGTTCGTGTTGGGGGATACCGAGGACGAGTCTGGCGGCGGTGTTCTGTACTGTCTGGAGTTTGCGGAGTAGGGACTTGTTGATGCCGGCGTAGAGTGCGTTTCCATAGTCCAGTCTGCTGGTGATGAGTGTGTAGGTGACTGTCTTCCTTGACTCAGGGGGGATCCACTTGAAGGTCTTGCGGAGGATGCAGAGGGTGTTGAAGCAGCTGGAGGTGACGGCGTTGACCTGTCGGTTCATGGTGAGTCGAGTATGATGCCGAGGTTCTTGGCGTGGTCTGAGGGGGTAGGTGGGCTTCCGAGGGCGGTCGGCCACCAGGTGCTGTCCCATGCAGAAGGGGTGGTACCAAGGACGAGGACTTCTGTCTTCTCGGCGTTGAGCTTCAGGCAGCTGTTGGTCATCCAGACTACGACGTCTTGCATTCCTTTCTGGAAGATGAGTTTGGCAGTGGTGGGGTCTTTGGGAGGGAGAGGATGAGCTGGGTGTCGTCGGCATAGGATACGATGTTGAGGCCGTGTTGTCGGACGATGGCTGCGAGGGGGGCCATGTAAATGTTGAAGAGGGTGGGGCTCAGTGATGAACCCTGTGGGACTCCGCAGGTGATTTTCGTGGGGTCGGAGAGGAAGGGTGGGAGTCTGATCCTTTGGCTTCTTCCGGTGAGGAATGATCGGATCCAGTCCAGGGCTGTTCCTTGTATGCCTGCGTCGTGTAGTCTGGCGACTAGTGTGCGATGGGAGACGGTGTTGAAGGCCGCTGATAGGTCGAGTAGGATGAGGACTGCGGAGTGGCCTTGGTCCAGGAGGGTGCGGATGTCGTCTGTGGCGGCGAGTAGGGCGGTCTCTGTGCTGTGGTTGCTTCGGAATCCAGATTGGGACGGGTCGAGGACGGCGTTCTCTTCAATGAATCGTGTCAGTTTCCTGTTGACTGTTTTCTCTGCAACTTTGGCTGCGAAGGGGAGGAGCGAGATGGGCCGATAGTTCTTGAGGTCGGTGGGGTCAGCTGTGGGCTTCTTGAGCAGGGGTCTGACTTCTGTGCGCTTCCAGTCATCTGGGAAGGTGCCTGTTTTGGAGGTGGTGTTGATGGTGCATTGTAGTTCGGGTGCGATGGCGGCCATGGCTCTGTGGTAGATGTGAGGGGGGCAGGGGTCGGTGGGGGCACCCGAGTGGATGCTTTTCATGGTCGAGGCGGTGTCTTCGGCCGTGATCGGTGTCCAGTTGGAGATGGTGGGCTGGTTGGTGTTTCTGGGGGGCGGGGGCCGTCTGTGGCGCCTGGTGGATAGTCGATGAAGTTGTCGTAGAGGTTTTTGATCTTGAGGTGGAAATAGGTTCCAAGCTTGTCACAGAGGTCTTGGGATGGGGTGATGTCTGTGGCTTCGCTGCGTGGGTTGGTGAATTCTTGAATGACACTGAAAAGTTCCTTCGAGTTGGTGGAGTTGGCCAGGATTTTGTTGTGGATGAAGTTCCTCTTGGTGGCTCTGATCTGGTTGTGGTAGTCCGTCATGGCATCCTTGTAGGTGGTGTGGTTTTCGGTTGTCTTGGTGTTTCTCCAGTTCTTCTCCAGGCGACTGCAGGTGCGTCTGGCTTCTTGGAGAGCGATTGTGAACCAGGTGCCTTTTCCTGGGGCGTTGTCTGTCGGGGTTGCGTAGCGGCGCGAGCTCGTCTGCGCAGTTGGAGATCCAGGTGTGGAGTTCTCTGGCTGCGTCGTTTGCGCCGTTTGCATCAGGTGCCCAGGTGTGGTTGTCTCGACTGAGGGTGGAGTTAAGTTGCTCGTCGGTAACCTTGCTCCAGTTCCTTCGTGGAGGGCGTGGGGCTGGTTTGGGTGCCTTGGGTTTGTTGATGGCGAAGTGTATGCAGTGGTGGTCGGTCCATGGCGGCTGCGTTGTGTAGCTGAATTGGACACTGTTTCCTGCCGCGAAGATGGGGTCGAGGGTGTATCCTGCTCTGTGGGTCGGTGTGTTGACGAGTTGTTTAAGTCCGATGCTGGCGAGGTTGTCACGAAGGATTGTGGAGTTGGGGTCGCTGGGGTTGTCGAGGTGGAAGTTCAGGTCTCCAATGAGTATGTAGTTTGTTGAGGCGATGGCGTGGGGTGCGATGAAGTCGGTGATGGTGGTGGCGAAGGGTGTTCGGGGGCCAGGGGGTCTGTAGACCCCCTGGCCCCCTTCATCCCTGAAGATGGCATAGTAATAATCACATAATCATATAGTTGTGCTCTGAATTCTTTCTGCAAAGGAAGGCTTTTAGAAAGACGTATGTCATATTTTCCTGCCAAATCAGATAGTTTTTTATGTGTCATAGCTGCATGCCTAGTGATCTCTTTACTCAGATAGATCAGCTCTTGCTCTTGGTATTGATTTGAATATGAAAGGTCTAAACATCCCCTGATAATTTCTTCCAATTCTACCTTCAACCTTGGCACATCTAAGGGTCTAGTTCAAGCTTGAATCATGGCTGGTGACTCAGTCTCATCTGTCCCTCTACTGTCAGGTGACTCCTCAAACCGTTGGGGCAAAATTCCATCATCAAAGGGTCCTATCCCACTTTGGGCCACTGGTGTTGCATAAACAAGTCTCACTCCTACAACAGGTATAACAGAAACAGCTAAAGTCTGAGCTGATATGACGTGTGACATTGAAGCATGAACAGGTGCAACAGGGGCAGGAGCAATCGGGACAGCCACAGTAGTAGCGGTAACAGTAGGTGCAGATGTAGCGGGAAGAGTTGAAGGTGGTCCTCCAATCTGTGTCGCATTCAGGTCAACGAGGGCTGTGGTACTAGGCATATTACTAGCGGTAACACCGTCTTCATCTGTTGACTGAGCAGCATAAGGCAGTGGACGTGAGGACAAAAAATCATTAGAGAGATCATCACTATATTCACTATCAGTGCTAGACTTCTCCGCAGCATTGGCATCTTTGTCTCCCTGTTTTTCTTCCCTTTTAGACTTTTTGGTCGCCAATATGGTGTACAACCTAGTTCCCTCTACTATGCATCTCCTCCACCTATGCTGTTCTTCATTCCACTTAACATCTGTGTAATTACGCTCCACTCTCTTAGCTTTATTCTGGTATTTCTCCTTTGCATGTGCATCACACTCCTAAGCATTCAAAACCTCATACTGTGCTGGTCTAGGGGAAGGTTTCATGTCATACAATACTCCCATCAAGTTCCTAATTACTCTCAAATTAAATGTGACATATTGTAGAAACCTTAATGATCCTTCTTTCTCTGTGATCTTATGCCATTGACAAAGCCACAAACATGTGTGAAGCCCTACATCTGTCGCCATATTATAACCTGGCATACCTTCCTGTGGAGCTTCCTCGCCCGCATGAATGGGAATTTGCACATCATCCCTCATTAAATCTCAAAGGGCTCTGAAACATTTCATGATTACAATGACTTAGCAATGCAAAATGAGCAAACCTCAATTCAAATATGCAGTGTTTTAGTCTAAATCACAATTCAATTCAGAACAACACTTGCATCTAATCTCAGAGCAGTTCTTTTCTCCGTGGTCCTATCACAGTGCAACACTTGATGACACAACAGTCAATACCAATGCGTTACCTACACCTACTGACCTATGCCAGTGCCACACTTTCTGACGCAATCCTCACTCTTCACAGCAGCTCACTCTCCTCTACAATTCTCTGTACGTCAACTTCTACAAACTCTAAAGCAAGCACGAATAACAAATAACTCTTGCCTGCTCCACTAAAGAATTCAAAGTAATCACTACACAAGAAACAGCTGGAAATAATACTTTCCAACTTCCAAGCACACACACGGAGATGAAATCCTGCAGAGAGAAATCACCCTGACTAATGCAGATTCCCATGTGCACAATGGGGTCCACAAGCACTAATCACTACTGGTATACTCACAACAAACAGTTACAGTTTCCCATCTCAATTGTGCAGTTGATGGTACCTCACAAACCAACAAAACAAAACCTAGCAGACAAGTTAAACCACAATATACTTTTATCTATCCCGGGATCTTGGACTGTGACGAGCCCGATAACAACTTCAACTTCTCAGCGTCAAGTGCACATTTACACAAATAGGCCATAAGCATTACCATAAATTAAAACACACACCTTCGACACAACACCATAAGCTCAACATAAACAATTATGACGCACAACCATATTAATGCTTACTCCTCCACTCACTGCAAACACCGTTGGAACCGCCAAAACCATAGATTTTCAAAGATCGGCCATGTTCTTTAAGGACATAGGCAATTTGGGCTGCGGCAAGGTCCAATCAGGTGCAGATTTTCTGGACCTTTCTAGCTCCTTCTCTCCTGTGACACAATATCCTCCAATGGCCACTTGATGGAGCAGGGAGCCTTAAATCACTAATGTCAAACAACCCCGGCCACTGGTCGTATGGACCTTTGTTAGTCGACATGGAGAGAAATCTGGGGGCAATCATTGGCATATATTTCCAGAACAGTGAAGATCAACTGGACTCTAAAGTAAATACCAAAGAGAATGGTACTGAGTTTAAAGAGATTTATTAACAAGTTTAGTCAGACTAGAAATCATTAATTATTAAGTATTAAAGAATTTAAGTATCATCATTACAAAGTCCAATTGTAAAAAAGTCAATATTTCAGCATGAGATAGAATAGAACATTAATAATATCTACAAAAACAATACAAAACATACAAACAATCAGTTCCATGAAGAAAATTCAATAATCTAAATTAAGCAGATATAGGTCGGGAAAAGACATATGGTTATGCAAATAAGGTAAAGTGTCAGCTTCAGAAAACCAAGTTAAGGTCTCTGATGAGAGAAAATTAATGCTTAGGCATAAAGTCTTTGCACTCGGGCAGTGGAAATCAGTAAGGAGTATCTTCTCAGTTCGAAGTCAGAAAGCATCTACCCTCTCTAGTCTAAGGAACACACACTATTATTGTTCAGCAAGACATTACTTTGCAACATGGCAGCTGTTTCCACTCTTGGGAGCCAATCATATCACTCCAGACTCCCGGAGCAAGTAAACTCCTCTCTTTCTCAGGGCAGCACAGTGGTCCATGCATGGATAGGTCATCGAATTGCTACACTGGACTGACTATTAGGTACAGGCAGCTCTTCCCAAGAGTTGCTCTCCCATTTTTGCACCTTCTTCTTCCTTTGATGAGAACCTCACTATCAGTCGTTTAATACATAACAGTAAACTATACACTAGCTAGAAAAATGCATCTGGAACAATGCAGCAACTGCAATGGAAACACACATAACATGCAAAACAAGCAGAATTGAAAAGTGCAATGAAAGGCCTAATAGTTTAAACATAAGCAAGACGACAGACATTCAATATGTTAGACAGAAAAGTATGGCCAACTTTAGGTTGCACAAACGTTTAAACTCGGGTGCTACTAATAATGGCTAAATGCAGTCACCTACTACAATTATATGATTAATATGCACGTGTTAACAATTTGAATTACATTTTGCGATTTAATGCGTTAATTAAGCAAATATAAAATTGTGCTCCTTCAATACCAATACCTCCTAATCTTAACTTCCATCAGGGCACCAGATGCAACTACAGAGCTGAGCGAATTCACTAGAGCTCAAATTCCTTCTGAGAACTTTCGACCATTATTAAGGAATTTTCTCATCCTTATGCATGCACCCAGTCAGCAGCACTTCTAAAGACTAATGTGATAACTGATTTCTTCCAGAAAAAATCAAAGCCATTTACTCCAGTTTAAATCCCCAACCTGGCTTGGACACGCTTTCCTTTATTAATATTAACTCAACATCCACCGCCTTGTGGATAAGGGTTTCTGCTACCCTCATCCTTCTCGACCTGTCAGGGGCCTTTGATGTGGTTTCACTTGCCATCCTTCTTAAACGTCTTCACAACAGCTGTTTTTGCCTTCTTGCACTTAAGTGAAAAGCCTCCTTCCTGTTGAGCAGACCCAAGTCGGTCTTCCTCAACCCATTTTACCTCCAATCCCTCCATGGTGGACAGTGGGATCCTGCACGGATCTTCCCTTAGTCCCACCCTGTTCAATGTATACATGGCACCCCTTGCAGATATGGTCAGGTGCTATGGCTTTTAGATCATCTCTTATCCTGACGATAGGCATCTAATTACCTCTGAGAACATGACTGCCACTTGTACTAATTTTCATTCCTGCATGACACATTGCAGTGTGGCTGAGCAGCCGCCGCTTAAAGCTCAACAGAGATAAAACCGAAGTCAAGTTATTTTACAGAAGCACTTCCTGTTGAGTGGAAGACGGTGGCTCAAGGAGTTGGGAGACACCACTTTGCCTACAGCACAGGTCACAAATCTAGGCACTATCCCAGACACTAATCAGTCCATGGCAAACCACGTAATATCTGAAATTACCTCCTTCTTTCTCATAAATGACTCATAAATTAGTAATCCAAGCTCTAATTATAATCCGCCTGGCCTACAGCAACGCTCTCGATTGTCTGTATTTCTGCTTATCTCATTAAGAGACACCAGTTATTCAGAACACTGCTCCCCAACTCGTGGACAATCTCCCGGCCCATAACCCCAGTGTATCTCTTCTCAGATCCCTGCATTGGCTATTACTTGCCAAAGAGCCATTTTCAGAATACTTTATCATACCCATCGAGCACTTTGTGGCTCTGGAACCCAGTATTTAGCCTCTAGGATCACTTTACATGACCCTACTCTTCTCCTACACTCGCCTTCTCGGAAGCTACTCTCTGTTCCAGTATCAGACTCCCAAGGATTGGAGGCCGCTCTTTCTTTCTGGCCTCATTCAGTTGGCACAAACTCTCACTTAGCTTTTGTATGTCTGACTTCCTGTTGATATTTAGAAAAAAAATTGAAAACCCACTGAATCTGATTTGGATTTCAGGCAAAACATGCTTCTTTTCACTGCACTAGGATACTCTTCTTGGGCAAGTTTGCACAATTAAGATAGGATAAAGAATTGTAGAACTTCGTGGGGAAAACCTGTTTATTGAAAATGTGCATTTTCCCACTTTTTCTGTAGCTTTCCTGTTTTGTCCATTCTATGCCGCACGCATTACTAGGTGAATTCCCCATCTAAATCCAGCCTACATAACCATCTGGGTAATGTGTGCAATAGCTTTCAAGATCTAAATGTCTTATTTTTTAACACTAAACGTTAGCATGATTAGCATAAGTCTGAGAAGAGGAGGCAGATAACTTACCTAGAAAGGGGGAGGGTAAGGTTTCGCCGCATTTTCATCCCGGAGCCGGCCACCCTGATAAAGAAATAAGCATTTGCAATGCAATAGGTCTCGCACTTAGGCGAGTTTGAGCTATTGGCATTGTAAGCGACAATGCCTTTTATTTATGTTTTGGTTTTTACAACATAAATAAAAGGCATTGTCATTTACAATGCCAATAGTTTAAACTCTCGTAAATGCGAGACCTATTGCATTGCAAATGCTTGTTTTTCTTACACTTCTTTGGCTCCTATCAGTAAACAGTAAGTAATGCACATCAAACGCATCAAGCTGCAAAAATGAGGCACACTTGGGACAGATGCTAAAATCACTGAGGATTTTCAGTAATGGACATTTCATGGACCAACATGAGAACATATAGGGCACAAATAAGGGGCAGAGAGGGCAAACATAAAAGCAGCCGAATGGCACACTAAAGTTTAGTGACTAAACTCACCCACGAGTACACCTGAGGGGTACCAACGTTGGGCACTCAAAGAGGGTCTTGTAACAGTAGCTGAGGTTTGAGGACAGCACAGTAAATTAAGAACACAGCAGGCAACAAATGAGGTACACTGAGGGTTCAAATGAGTTGCACTGCGGAACACTCTGTCACGAGTACACCTGAGGGACACGGGAACACCAACATCGAACACTTGAGGGTACAAATCAGTGGCATATGAAGAACACACATGGGAAACTGCACAATTTAGTTACACTGACCCATAGAAGCCAGATTCACAGATGCATACAAAGGAAGGAGGTTCGAAAGGGTGTAATTCAGAGACACCGAGGGGACAAACTAGATGAAGAAATAATGTAGGGACACAAACAACCTTTGAGGGCGAAGAGAGAGACGTGCAGGTCACAAATAGTGAACACTCGAAACACAATAAAGTACACATATCACGATCATTAAATAAACAAATGGTGGGCGCCGAGGAAACCAGATAAATAGCAAGGGGCAATAAGGATGATCGCGTAAAGCCAATCGAGAAGCATATGACCGAAGAGAGAGATATATTACATGCACTGAGGGTTCTGAATGCAGAAAAACGTAAAATTAGACAGACGTCCCATTTAATCGTGGAAAGTATCCTCCCTTTTGGCATTTCCAGCCCGTCACTATGCCTCCTCTTAACGTTAGCCTATTTCTATCCCCTCTCCTCCTAAGTGCACAATTATGCCACAATGTCGTCATCTCCTACCTTAAAGCGGCCGGGCATCCTGTATCCTGCATTCGAAGGGTTGGCCCTAGGACAGCCCCACAATCAGACCCTGGTACCGCGAACAGCAGCAGACAGATGGCAAAGCCATTGAGGGGCGGGCTTGGTATCTAACTGTAAACATCGCTGTTTCCGTGGAAATGTCTTGGCGTCCCATAGCCCGCGCCTGCGCGCTGGAGTGTCAACGGTCGCACAAGAAAAGAAAAGACAGACTAAAGTAGCACAATTTTGTTGCGTCTATTTAAAAGCAAACAAAATGACGGTCCAACAAAAATCAGCACAAGATAGGCAAAACATGCAGAAACAGGTGTTGTCAAAAATCTGTACGAAGTTTACTGCTCTTGTTATTCTATGCGTCAAACACCCTTACCCCATTTAGGTAGAACGCCCTGCTTGTAAACATCGGCTTTACGGTCTCAGCTCTTATGTTTTAACGGAAGTGAGCACCTTGGTCAGGGCAAAACTCCGCGTGTCGAAAGTCTTCTGATGTACGAGTGTTCTGTTTAGTTAGGGTGACCAGCCGTCCCGAATTTCCCCGGACGTTCACAGTTTTTCGTGGACAGTTCTGACGGTTTTAATAACAAGCTGTCGCCATTGTGAAAAAAATATAGTGCTTACCGACTAATGAAGGAGACAGTGTAACGCCGCAAGTAAAAGATCCAGTCCTGATGGGCGGTCCCAAAAGGAGACAGGGCGGTAACAAGGAGGGACTAAAAAGCCTCATTATCAATCGGAAGCCAGCGTTTACCATGGACGATGACGCCAGCCAATGAAAAATATGGGCGGGGCTTCCACACCTCTTCTAAAAAATACCCTAATACAGCATGCCTCGCAAAGCGAGCAGCGGATGCGCTGCAATGCTAGGCGAGACCTAAAAAAAACTAGTAAGAAGAGAGGGAGACAGGAAGCGAAATAATAGCCAGGTGAAATGGATGCTAAATGGAGAAAAAGACAAACAGGAAAGAGAGAATTAGGGAGCATTACAAGAGAAAGAAGACTGTTACTCACCAAGGACTTTTCAGAATTCACCTGTGAGAGAAGCAGAGCAGGAGCAGTACTGACAGATATGAAGGCCAGAGATCATCTCGAAGGAAGACGAGGCGACACCTGTGTAGTGTGGCATGCAGCCTCGGAGGGCCAAACCTGTATCAGGCAGGAGTGCCCATGCCCTTGTGGAGCACTACTTTCCCGCCTCGTCAGCCTAGTCAGTTGGGTGACTGAGAAAGGATGGGAGGCTGAGCATGTTCTGGGGAAGGAGAGGGCCCATAAACAAAACTTAAAGCAGAAAATACTACAACCTCGAGGTTCACAGGCAGGTCTGTGAGGAGAGAAACAGGTGTCTTAATTTAAAAAGACAAAAATGGATAATTCAGTATTTGAGTCAGTTCCAGATTATCAAATAGGCAAAGTAGCCACTGGCCTATGGGCCCCACTCCTTTTAGAGGCACCTCGACAACGGATCAAAATACAACTTAAAGTACATAAACCAGAGACATCAGATTCACATAACAGTTTCTCTCTTAAAGGCTAATCTTCTGGCAGCTGTCAGTTTGTAAAAAAAATTCAGTGCATTGGGTATTAGGAGATGATTTGCGAGGGCGGCCCCAAAATTTCGACTGCCTAGGGGCCTCCATAGGGTTGAATCTGGTACTGATTTGAGTGGCATGAAGGATGAAGTAGCCATTGCTACATTTTCTCTAATGGTTTAAGAAATTGTTATGCTACTCACCCAGCAAAAAGGGGGAATGGGAAATCACAAGGGTAATGGCAAATCTAGGCAGCATTTTCTAGGAGAGAAAAGAAGAGGAAAGTGGTGACTGTGTATTTAGTAAGAAAAGGTGATACAAGGAAATTTAGCATTTGAGAGAAGAAAATAAAGAATTAAACTCAAGAGATAAAATGAGTAGGCAGACAAGAAGTAAAACTTAGCTCACCCATCCTCTTTGGATTTGAGGGTCGAAGGCTGTAAAGGTGGTTCAGGACTGCACAGGAGGGTAGTGGTGAGTAACTGGAATGAGAAGGAACCAGAATTTATAGAAAGGATGGAATCTAACAGGAAGAAAAGTCATACATTTTGCATATGGACTTGCCCAATGTAGTTTGGGAAAAGATATAATAAGAGTGACAGTAAAAATCTCCTATAAATGAATCTTGTTCTCTGATAGAGTCGCTTGTACCATGCTGAAACCACTACAACTTCACCAATCAACTTATAGTCACAGTAGCTAACATTTAACCAAATTATATATTATTATATTATGGATAGTAGAAAGGCTTTAATAAATTGAGTCGTGAAATAATTATTTGAGAAAATAAAAATGTAACCTAAGGAGAAGGACAGTGCCCAACCCTCTTACGGACCTCTGCTTAGCCTCTTGCTTTAAAAGATTCCTCCATGCCTACGCAATGGACCCTATAAAGATGATAAATCCCTCCCACTGAGATGGAGTTGTTGCTGGTCCTATGTAACATGGATCGGTACCACACTCCTGAAAAAAAAAACCTGTGGACCCCGAATATTTGGCTGATTACTGACCCACCTTCACCAGAAACATCATGGAAAAAGGGTGACAAAACTGCTCAAATAGAACATGGAACTAAACCTTCTCCACGACAATCAGGAGCCTGGGTTTAGCCCTTATCTGTTTCAAACAACATAAGAAAGATAATGTTATTTTCCATTGGCAAAGACAAGAAAACTGCTCGCCTACTACTTGAACCCTCTGTGGTCTATGAAACTGAGGACCACAGTATTCCTAAAATGTTTGTAACAATAAGCAAACATAGTCAAACTGTGCTGTTCTGGATCCAATCTTTTCTCTCCAATCTTTAATGAAATTAGGATTGGGTCTGTCTAGTCATCCACATAACCAGGGTCCTGTGGTATCCCCAAATATCATCACTATCCAGTCTATTATTTAACCTGTACAGTACATCCATTAGCACTCCTTGACCAGCACCAGTCAAATCTCTGAATGTACACAGACATTACACAAACCCACATCTGGCTAAAAAAAACAGGCCATATATTGCCTAGAACACTGGATAAAGTGAGCTTCCCCTACATGAATCGAGCCAATACCAAGTGTCTCATAAAGGAGAAATGGACCCTCTCTTAGTAGTCTTTGACAGACCCCAGGCCTTGGAAAACCTCATTCAACTATCCAAAATGCAAGGAACTTTGAAATACTCCTTGACTCTGCATGTTCTCTCTCTCAACGGGACAACACAGTAGTCAAGTGTATCAATCTCCAGCTGTCACTACTTTTTTTTTATAAAAAACAGATTTATGATAAGCTATGAAACAATATTTTTTGTTTAATTGTTTGTCATAAATCCTTTGTTTTTTCTCATTTCAAAAGGTACTGCTGTACTTCCTAGATAGTACAGCGGTATTCCGTTACCTATTGTAAAAATATATAGAACAATAAAAAAAACTTTTCCCTAACTGTTCACACTTTTGTAAAGTGCCTCATGGCTTCCATAGGTGAAAAAACATAGTAATATTGCATAGCCGATGTACAAACCCAGCACGCAGCCAAAGTGTGGTAGTCAGACGTAGCAGCAAAATGGCAGAGTTGCTGGTTTCTACATGAGATATACCTTATTACTATGTTTTCTAACCTGTAGGAAGAAATGAGGCACTTTACCAAAGTCAGAATAGTCAGGGAAAAGTTTTTTTATTGTTGTATGTATTTTTTAAAAAGGTAACAGAGTATCGCTGTGCTACCTTGGAAGTATTGCAGAACCTACTGCAATTTAAAAAAAAAAAGGATTAATGACAAACAACTAAAAAAAATGTTTTATTGTTGTTTATTATTGTTTGTCACAAATCCTTTTTTGTAATTTTCAAAAAGCACGGTGGTATTTCCTAGATAGTACAGCCATACTCTGTTACCTTTTTAAATAAATAAATAGAACAATAAAAATACATTTCACTCTTTTGTAAAGAGCCTCATGTCTTCCGATAGGTGACATAACACAGTAATAACGCATATCTGAAGTACAAACCCAGAACATAGCCAAAGTATGGTAGATAGACTTACCGACTAAATGGCAGGGATCTTGGTTTCTACATGAGATATATCTCATTACTATGTTTTTGTAGGAAGAATTGAGGCACTTTACTAAAGTCAGAATAGTAAGGGAAATGTATTTTAATTGTTGTATATATTTTTCAAAAGATAACGGAGTGCTGCAGTACTATCTTGGAAATACTGCAGTACCTATTAAATTTAAAAAAATTATTTATCACAAACAAGAAAACGGTACTTTTTATTGTTGTTTATTATTGTTATATTGTTTATCATTTTATTTTTCAATTTCAAAAGGTACCACAGTGCTTCCTAGCTTGTACCACAGTACTCAGTTACCTTTTTAAAAAATATATAGAACAATATAAATACTTTCCCCTAACTATTAACACTTTTGTAAAGTGACTTAGGTCATAGCAGTGATATTATTAATGATGTCATAGAAGATGTCAAGAGTGGTGTAATATGTGGGGTAATTAGTAGTTCATGGCGAGAGTGTGAGGTGCAGTTACTTAGGGCACTAAAAATGCATTTCCTCTAGAAACACAATCCTAACTATACTTACCGAATGGCGACCACCACTGGGTCATGTATACATAGAGAGAGAGACAAAATTTGCAGATTAAGCTGGCTTGCAGCCTAATAACAGGTGGTGCAGAATAAAGTGCTACCGCTGTTTAAACATCAACAAAACTTCTCCAAGTAATGATGAAGCCTGCCCTCGAAGACTGGACAATTCATTTATTTGAAGCAGAATGAAAGTAATCCATCTTGTAATATAGACAGGCAGCACAAAATTCCATTATTCGACACTACTGACAGAAGGCGCGTTTCGGCTGAGCCACCAGCCTTTCTCAATCTTGGTAACTATGCTCTTGATTGCCTCACTTATAATTATGTGACATTAGATATGAAGAAAATACTTCCATTCAAACATTGGCAGTTTTAGTACTCCTAAAATAGTTGATTTTGACACAATGCTTTTACTGCTCAATATAAAAGTAGTCGAAATCAAATGAATTCATAATTACAAAAGTTTTTATTTGCAAAAAAGAATGGCTATTATAAGTGTCCAAGTGCTGCCCTTAATACCATATCTACTTGAAATGTAGCCACAGTTTCCAGCATTTTATCGCATAATTTTTTAATTGTTTTTCAATTCCTGGCTTCACAGAAGGTGCATTGCTGGTGTTTAATTGTATCCAAGAGTCTCCTGCTAAACAGCAGTTCAAAAAATTACAAAGTCCAAGCCCCTACTGCTCGGCCAATGCCATACGCAGTGCCCTGCTCCTGACATCGGCATGATTAAGAGCGAAAAATAACTTTTCACAGGGAAAGGTCCACACCAAGAGAGTCCAACGACTTTCAGCGATGAACACTCTTTCCTGCTTTAGCTCCAGCTTCATCTCTGTTTCCATATCTGGGGGCATGCCTGCATTTGAATCCAGACAAAAGTTGCGATTAAAGTCGGCTTGCAGCCAGATCACAGGTGGTGCAGAATAAAGGGCTACCGCTAGCGCTTTTAAACATCAACAAAACGTCTCCAAGTGATGAGGAAGCCTGCACTCGAAGGCTAGACAATTCATTTATTTGAAGCAGCATGAAAGTAATCCTTCTTGTAATATGTCAGGCAGCACAAAATTCCTTTCTTCAACACTAATGAAATGACACGCTTTTTGGCTGAAATATATATAATATGAATGTGAATATATATTCACTGAAAAAAACAAAGGTTACAGGGACTCATGGTTCTAATTTTTAAAAAACTTTTACATTCACTGAAAAAAACAAAGGTTGCAGGGATGTTATAGTTAGGCTCAGATTTCACTCGTACAAAACCATAGAAATTCAGCAGTTATTGTTATCTGAGCTAACTATCACTTAAGCCCACGCAATGCACTTCTATGACCTCACATATTACATCACGCATGACATGGTCAGGGATATCACTGATGACATCTCAAATGACATCACTGATGACATCATCAAGTACGTGTGTTTTGTAAACATTTCTGAGACTTAAAGATAGATACTAAGCTACTGCATAAGTTAAATTACTATTCTTTGTCTACTACTAATGAGTGATACTATTTGTAACATATATCATCTGAGTGACTGTGTGACTGTCTGTATCAGTGTGTGAGTGGGTGTGTGAGTGGGTGTCAAGTGTCTATATGGGTGTGTGAGTCTCTGTATGGATCTGTCAGTGGGTATGAAAGTGGCTGCATAGGTCTGTGAATGGGTTTGTGAGTGGTTTTCTGGCTGTGTAAGTGGTTGTATGGATGTGTGAGTGTTATGGGTGTGTAAGAGCATGTATGGGTGTGTGATTAGGTGTCTGGGTAGCTGTGTGGGTGAGTGTGTGAGTGGTTGTATGGGTGTGTGAGTGGGTGTGTGAGTGGTTATATGGATTTGTCAGTGGTTGTGTGACTGGTTTTGTGGGTGTGTGAGTGGTTGTGTCAGTGTGTGTGTTGGTGGTTGCATGGGTCTGTAAGTGAGTGTGTGAGTGGATGTATGGATGTGTGACTGGGTGTGTGAGTGGTTGTATGGATCTGAGAGTGGGAATGTGAGTGGTTGTGTGGGGGTGTGAGCTATTGCATGAGTGTGTGAGTGGCTGTGTGGGTGTGTGAGTGGTTCTGTGTATGATGTCATCAGTGATGTCATCAGGGATGTCATCAGTGATTTCGTCAGAAATGCCACTGACCATGTCATGACTGATGTCATATGTGAGGTCATAAGCAGTGCATTGTGGGGGTGTAAATAATAGTTAGCTCAGGTAACTATAACTGCTGAATTTCACTGATTTTGTGCGTGTGAAATCTCAAACTTACTACAACATCCACATAACCTTTGTTTTTTTCAGTGAATTTCTAGTGTTTATTTAATTCTATTTCCTAACTATAATGTCCCTGTAACCTTTGGTTTTTTTCAGTGAATTTCTAAGGTTTTTTAATGATATTTCTTAACTATAGTGTCCCCATTACCTTTGCTTCTTTAAGTGTATTTTGAAGGATTTTTTTAATATTATTTCCTAACTGTAACCTGTAAGGAGGGGTGTTTGCAGAGTGGTGGAGAAAGTGCTGGGGCCTCTGACGAGCCCTCAGCAATCCCGCTGTGTGGGAACTGCTGGTGGTAACAGGGGGGATTTTTGGCCCCCAAGGACCCTCAGCAGCCAAGGGGACTTCATCCCCCAACCAGTAGTGCACCAGAAGGCCTGTTTGTAAAGTGGTGGAGAAAGGGGGTGGGCCTCTGACGAGCTCTCAGTTAGGCATGTCATTGTATTCCGCTTGGAGGATAAAGCCCCTGGGAGGTGTTGGTCCCCGGGGCTGGTCCACACAGCCCCCTTGTCTTTTAAATTTAAATCATGGCCCTGGGGAGGTGGTGGCCCCCAGGGCCCTAAAAGGCAAGAGACGGGGGTCCACGCGGCCCAACTCCAATTTTTTTTATAAAGTCCTGGGCCCTCTCCGCTAATTCATTTTTTTTTAAACACAGGCCCCCAGTGGAAGTCGCCGGAGGCCCTGCCCCCTTTCTCAACCAATCTGCAATGGGGCCTCCTGGTGCAGAACTTGTTGGGGGAAAAAAGCCCTTTGGCTGGTGGGGATCCTTGGGGGCCAGCAACCCCTGCTGTTACCTCCAGTAAGTCCCACACAGCGAGATTGCTGAGAGGTGATTCAAGGCCCCACCCCCTTTCTCCACCACTATGCAAATGAATCTCATTGTACACTACTGTTTGGGGGATGAAGTCCCCTTAGATGCTGAGGGTCCTTTGGGGCCAACAGCTCCTCCTGTTAACTCCTGTAAGTCCCACAGTGGGATCACTGAGAGCTTGTGGGAGGCCCCACCCCTTTCAGCACACACTCTGCAATCGCACCTCCTGGCACACTACTGATTGGGAGATGAAGTCCCCTTGGTTCCTAAGGATACTTGGGGGCCAACAACCCCTCCTATTATCTCTAGTAAGTCCCAAACAGCGGGATTGCTAAGAGGTCATCTGAGGCCCGCCCCCTTTCTCCACCACTCTGCAAATGTGCCACCTGGTGCACTACTGGTTGGAGTAGCTCGAAGGAAAAGTGATTGGTTGTGTACTTGTATGGGTCTGTGAATGGGTATGTGAATCGGTATGTGAGTGGTTGTGTGGGTGTGTGAGTGGTCGTACGAGAGGTTGTATGGGGGTGTGAATGGCTGTGTGAGTGCTTATGTGGATGATATTATCAGTGATGTCATTTGAGATGTCATCAGTCATGTCACTGACCATGTCATGAGTGATGTAATATATGAGGTCATTAGCAGTGCATTGCGGGGGTGTAAGTTATAGGTAGCTCAGGTAACTATAACTGCTGAATTTCAAAGATTTTGTACAAGTGGAATCTGAGCCTCACTATAACATCCCTGTAAACTTTGTTTTTTTCAGTGAATTTCTATGGTGTTTATAATTCTATTTCCTAACTATAACATCCCTGTAACCTTTGGATTTTTCAGTGAAAATATATATTATATATAAAACTGCTGGAAGTACAGTTTAAAATCACTGTATCCAGATGGACTGAACATTACTGACAATGCCACCTGATTACTGCATATCTCAAGAGCTCTCAGGACTGCATTGATTCCAAATTACAAATGGAATCTTCACTCGTGATTCTTTTTGAAAATTCAGCAATGTTATCTGTGCAGCCACTGAGCAAACCATCTTGTACTACCTGAGGAAGGCGGAAGCTGAAACATTGTAGTGGAAATATATTTTTTGTTCTTTGGTGAATCCATCTGTTTGAGTCACTTCTTTCTTGGATATATATATATATATATATACCCAGAGTGAGGGAGCAGGAAGAAGGCGTTGATGGATGTGAGAATTCTTAGAAGAGAAGAAAGAGCAAGATGTGGCTCTAATAGAAGGGTGAAGAGGGAGAACGCGAACATGAGGAAATAAGCACAGTGGGAGATTAGTGGAATTTCAGGAGAGAATCCCAAAAGGAAGAGATAAGTCTGACTTTCTGGGGAAGCCCCAAGAAAAGTAGTATGTAAGACCCCTGGTAAAAAAAAAAGACTTTTTATTTGGGGTGGGTGACTACCCACCTCAAGGAACAATCACAACCCTTGTCAGGGTGAACCCTCAAAGTCACTAAATAAACCTGAGCTCAACCCCTTTTAGCTGTGGCATAGATCAACCAGGTTTAACTTAGGGCAATGCATAGAGTATTTATGCAGTACCAACACAGTAATAAAGTAAAAATGCAACATATTAAAAATACAAAACTGATTTAGAAAAATAGTTTAAAATGTAAGAAACATAGGGGCCGATTCACAGAACTAATCTGAGCTAAAATCCTAAACTTACTACTTTTGGTATTCACAGAAGGCATTTAGTAGTAGTAAAGTTAGGACTCCTAACTTTACTACTACTAAACTGAGACAAAATTCTAACTTTATGACTTTCGGTATTCACAAAAGGCATTTAGTAGTAGTAAAGTTAGGATTCCTAACTTTACTACTACTACTAAATTCCTTTTGTGAATACCGAAAGTCGTAAAGTTAGGATTTTGTCTCAGTTTAGTAGTAGTAAAGTTAGGAGTCCTAACTTTACTACTACTAAATGCCTTCTGTGAATACCAAAAGTAGTAAGTTTAGGATTTTATCTCAGATTAGTTCTGTGAATCAGCCCCAAAGTGACATAGATATGATTAAAATCCACTAAGGGGAAACAGAGATATGAATTTTTAAATTTTAAATAGAAATAGTATCAGGATTTCCTTGCGGGTGATACTGCACTTTAAAAATACACACAGTGTATAACATAACATAACACATCATAACATAACACATGTTATGTTATGTTATTTCAATTTGTATAGCGCACTATTCACCCAAGAGGGTATCCAGGCACTTGAGCAGGTATATAGGTTTGTGGGTCCCAAGGTGCTTAAATGAAGAGCCAGGACTTCAGCTCCTTGCGGAACTCGAGAAGTGAGGAGGAGGCTCTGATGTGTTGAGGGAGCTTGTTCCATGTCTTGGGTGCAATGTAGGGCAATGAGTGACCTCATGTTTTGCTTTTGCTTTTGTGGATGTGGGGAGTGTGTGCGAGTGAGAGTGAGGCAAAGCATAGGTGTCTGGTGGGTTAGTAAAAGTGTATGCGGCTGTTCAGGTAGTCTGGTCCTTTGTTGGGTAGGGCTTTGTATATGTGCATCAGAAGCTTCCTTTGTATGTGTGCATCAAAAGTTTAAATTGGCTGTGCTTGTGAATAGAGAGCCACTGAAGATTCCTGCGGTGCAATGTGATGTGGGTGTGGCGTGGGAGTCGAGCAAGAGTCTTGCAATGGCATTCTGGATGGTCTGGAGTCTGTGTATGAGCTGCTTGGAGATTCCGGCATAGAGAGTGTTGTCATAGTCCATCCTGCTGGTGATGACTGCTTGCATGACGGTCCTTCTGGTGTTCTGAGGCAACAATTTCTTGCATAGTCTGTGGGTTTTAGTCCTAGCTGTGATGACCACCAGGTGGAGTCCCGTGAAGAGTATTGTTGCCAAAGACCAGTACTTCCAACTTGTCAGAGATTACCTTCAAGCTGTTGGTTTGCATCCAGTCTGGGAACATGGTCATGCAGCTGGTGAAGTTGGGTCTGGTGGTGTGTTGAGTTGGGTGTTATCAGCGTAAGAGATGATGATGTCTTATGACAGATGGTATTGGCGAGTAATGCCATGTGTAAGTTGAAAAGGGTGGGGCTGAGGGACAATTCCATTGGAACTCTGTACATCAGTTTCTTGGTCTCTGATGTGAAGGGTAGCAACCTGACACTTTGGGCTCTTCCAGTGAGGAAGGAACTGATTCCTTTGAGAGTGGATCCTTTTATGCCATTCTCAAGAAGTCTTCTGCTGAGGGTTTTGTGGGAGACAGGGTCGAAGGCCGTAGGGAGATCAAGCAGGATGAAGGCTGCTGTTTCTCCTCAGTCCAGGGTGGTTCTAATGTCTTCTGTGGCCATGGTGAGCACTGTTTTGGTGCTGTGGTTCTTTCTGAATCCTGATTGAGTGTTGTCTAGAAGATGGTGAAGCACAAGGTGGGTTGTGAGATGCTTGTTGGTGGCCTTCTCAGTCACTTTGCCTGGCTAGAGGAGCAGGGAGATGTGTTGAGGTTTGCTCAATTGATTCGGGTCCGCTGTGGGCTTCTTGAGGAGGGTGTTGATTTCTGCAAGTTTCCATTTATCCAAGAAAGTGGCAGATGTGAGGGAGGTGTTGATGATGAGGGTCAGAGTGGTGCTGATTGGTGATGTGGTGGGGGCATGGGGCAGTTGATGCCCCTGAGTGGATTATCTACATGATTGCAGCTGTATCATTTCTAGTGAGGATTGTCCATTTGGTCATGTGGCAGTCTTGGTTGGTGGTGGGTAGGTTAGAGATGAGTTCTCTTGTGTTGGAATGGTAGACGAAGTTGCTGAAGATGTTTGCAATTTTGCTGTGGAGATTGTTGCAGATTTGTTGGGAGACAGTGATGTTGAAGGGTGAGGTGAAATCCTTGATGATCGAGAAGATCTCCTTGCAGTTGTTGCAGCTTCCTTCGATGTGGTCCTGCTTTTTTCTTGGTGTCTCTTATTTGCTGTTGATAGGGTCTGAGTGCAGCTTTGTTGGTAGTTCTGTCAGTGGTGTCGTGGCTGGCTCTCCATTTCCTTTCTAGCTGTTTACAGTGTCGTCTGGTGTCTTAGAGGTCTTGTGTGTACCAGCTGGCCTGCTTGCTTCATCTGCTATGCTTGTGGTTTTTGATGGGTGTGAGGGAGTATGCGCAGTTCTTGATCCAGTTGTTGATATCTTTGTTGAGGCTGTCTGTGGGGCTAGGTGGATACATGCTTAGGTCACTGAGCAAGTCTGCTTCTATGATTTTCCCCAGCTGCATCTTGGAATGATGAACCTGGTAGGGGTTTTTACTTGAGATGTGTCGATTGGAAGTGGATGATGGAGTTGGTGGGTCCATGTGAGTAGCGTGGTGGAGTTGTATTTGATGCTTTTGCTTGTAGTGTAGATGGGGTCCAGTGTATGTCCTGTGGTGTGTGTTGGTTCTGAAACAAGCTAGGTTAGTCCGACGTTGCTCAAACTTTGGAGAAGTGCTGTGCAGCAGGGGTCATTTCAGTCTTACTCGTGAAAGTTGAGGTCACCGAGGAGAATGTAGGCTCTGGAGTCAATGGTGAGTGGGGTGAAGAAGTTGGTGATGAGTTTGGTAAAGGTGGCTCATGGTCCAGGTGGTTGGTAGGCAAGGGGCCCATTCAGGGTGAAGTTTTTGGAGATTTACAGCTTGAAGTGCAGGTGTTCCATAAATGGGGGGCACTCTCTGTGGATGTACTGTAGTTGATTGATTTAATGTAGATGATTGCAAGTCCTCCTGGCTTGTAAAGGCGGTCTTGGGAAGCGATCCTGTATCCCAGTTGGATTGCCATGGCAATGCTGGGAGCCGAAGAGGGATTGAGCCAGGTCTCTGTGATGAAGAGGATGTAAGGTGTGTCGCTGCTCAGCAGGTCCCATATTTTGGTTGTGTGTTTTCTGAGAGATCGTGTGTTGAGAAGCATGAATGTGAGTGGGTGTTGATGTGTGGGTTTACTGTGGTGTGTAGGGTATGAGAGTGTTGGAAGCATTGTTGGTGCTTGTGTGGTGTGTGTGTTGGGAGGGGGTGTTGAAGGCGTTTTTAGTATTTGCGGAGGGTGTGGGTGGATGGCTGCAGGAGAACCGGCAATGGGTGCATTTATAACTTACATAACATAGTTTCAAAAAGCACAAAGCACAAACGATAGTCAATGGTCATATAAGGTCAGGACCTAGTAGCATTTGAGGCTGACCACGATGGAGCACGAGTCGGATACACCAACTAGGTTTGCCACTGTCACAGATTTTACCGTCTGAATTAGTCTTTTAAGTTCACATCCATCAGAGGAGTATACTTCTAAACACCTCTACCCCCTGGGCCTCAGGGAAGGTGCTTAGAGAATCTCAGAGTATCCAGCAGAGACCTACAACAGGGTCCAGTCCAGGTCCAGTTGAAACTGGTCAGCTGGGCAGTTGCAGGAAAGGCCTCTTGCAGCTTGTTTCCCTGTAGCTTGAACAAGAGGTCAGCCTTATGACCCTTGGAGTCCACTTCTTTATCCTGGGTACAAGAGGGAGCAGGTCCAGTCCTTCAGTGCTCCCATCAGGTCACAGACAGCAGGTTCAGCCCTTTTCTCGTCTTCCACAGGTCCAAACAGTTTTCTGAAGTGGGTGCCTGAAGGTGTCACATTTATGCCTGAAATTAGCTAGTGGGTGGGAATGACTCATGGGCACAACCTAATCAATGGGGTAAAGGTTCCTGGGGCCAACCCTACCCACTTTGGGCATTTTCAAGATGCTGAAAGTCTTCATCCACGCTAAACTAGGGCTCTGCAGGCTTGTGTGTGTGTCAGGAGTGTAATATGGTAATCCTAGTGTCCCTTATATCTAACACTATAATTCAGTTTGATGCAGCCGCTGTACCCACAATAAACCCAGAGACAGAAGTCTGGTAGGACAAAAAGTAGAGTCCTTCAGCAACCAGCCAGTAGGTTCACAAGAATTGTCTTGCCATCCTGTTCTCTCCCCTTTCAAGAGTGCCCTAAGGGTTATATATAAAACCAGAGACAGAAGCCTAGAAGGACAAAGCAGACTTCTTCAGGCACCAGACAGTGGATCCACAAGAATTGTCGTGGTATCCTGTTCTCTCCCCTTTCAAGTGTGGCCATGTGTTATATGTGAACCCAGCAGACCTGTTAAGCAGGATTTGATACTGTAGTGTCAAAAGAGCTGCTCATAGACACCACACTGCATATTCTATGGCGTTCAGACAATTCATCTTTGCCCATTCAGGTCAGTCTGTTGTTAGCTCCTTGGAGGCATTTCACACCTATTGAAGGCTAACCAGCGGCTGGGACCTGCAGAGGCTTATTTTAATTGACCCTTCGACAGTTAAGGCAGGTAAATGGTAGCTTTCTAAAAGTTACTTTTCATTACTTTTTATCATCAATCTGCCTTCACCACTAAATTGGATTTTTAATACCTATTAAACATAGTTATTCGGTTACTTGAACAAGCAGCAAAGAAACCTCCAGGTGCTTTGCATAGTAGAAGAGCCAGCACCCTGCTGGCAAAAAAGACACAAAATAGAATATTAAAACTATATCACTCATCATTGAATAAGCAGCAGCAAGGCTGTTGCATTATAAGGGAAACACCTCATTTAAGATCACATTCATGTAGCTGCCATCTTAGAAGAGTGGATTGAAATCTCTACATCCATAAAGATGAGAATCACAGTTTTTTAAGGACCTACCTGTTTGAGGACTACTTTTAATACCCATGACCAAGGAAAATGTAATGGTAAAAAATGTAAAAACTAAGCCTGGGCGGTGAACTCGGCTCCGCTCGCGGAGTTTCCTGCACTCCGCATTACGCGGAGATCGCGGAGTTCCGAAAAGCTCCGCTTCGCGGTGCGTAGCAGAGTTTTTTTCCTCGCTCACGTTCGTCAACGTCAAGTTGGCGACCGCGAGCGAGGAAAATCAACCTCCCGGTGAGATTTTTCCTCATTCGCGATCGTCAACATCAAGTTGGCGAGCGCGAGCGTGGAAAAGCAACATCCCGGTGAGATTTCTCAACGCGGGGGGTCAGGTTTCTCATTGCGAGTGGTCGCGTATGCTCGTGACCGCTCGCGTTGAGAAACTGCCCGTTTGCGTTGAGAAAGCTGCTGCTCGAGTAAAAATCTACTCGAGCGGCAGAAAAGGAAAGCTTGCGCTGTGCATGGTGCCGTTCGCAATGATTGCGCAGTGCGGACAAGCATCCGGCACTGTGCAATCACCGTGAACGGCATTTTTCTATCATACTCCGCCGCTCGCGGAGCTCTGCGTAGTGCAACTGAGTTTTTTATGCACTTCGCGGTGTTCCGCGTAGTGCAACTCCGCGAACTCCGCCAAGGGTTAGTAAAAACCATTGAAATATCAGATGCTGGTCTAAAACATGATGGACACCTCATCCAGTCAATGCTTGAAAAGGGCTCGCCCAAAGAATCTAATGGTTACTGGTGCTGACCCAAGCCCGTCTGTATTGTACAGTGTATGTTGTGTGTTATGCTGACATGAGATCAGGAGACTGGTAATGTGTCTTTGAAATATCTGTATCCATATCTAAGGCCACTCGCTATTCAAAATTGAATATGTCCTGGAAATGTCTGCATACATATCCGTATAGCCATGGTCTCGTAGGATTTCAAATGGAATGTGGTATGGAAACTTTTGCATCACATCCAATGCACCTGGAGTTTCCTTATGGAATGAGTCATGAAAATGTTGGCACCTATAATCAAAGCCAACAACTGGTTCATATACCTATATCTATGTGTATCTAACATCTACATATATCTACCTACAACAGTTCTTTACACTGTATATATATCTGTTTATAGAAATGTTCCTCGAGTACCACCAGTGCTTCATTTGAGCCGGTGGTTTCCGGGACTCAGCACCGGCACTTAATTATCAACACCGGTACTTAATTATCAACACCTGCACTTATGACACTCCATCACATGGTGGCGATGTCAGTCTAATTTTGAAATGAGCACAACAATAGTTGTTTTATAATGGGAAACGGTCGGAACAACGCGGGCAGAGCCACACGTGTCCCAACAACGCAAGCGCTACTACACTTGCCTTAACCACGCATATGCCTTAACCACGCATATATGTGGTTAAGGCAGTGCTGCGATCTAGCTGCTGAAATGGGTGGAAGTAGGAAGGATCAGGAGAGGACACGGTGAGGTAAGTGGGACTGGGGCAGGGTTTTGGGGGGTGGGGTAGTTTTTAAGGGTTGGGGTAGTTTTCAGGGCTGGGGGGTCGGGTTCTTTTCAGGGTGGGGGGTCAGGGAAGTTTTTAGGGCTCAGTAGTTTTTAGTGCTTGGTAGTTCTTATGGCTTAGGGTGGGGTCGGGAAAGTTTTTAGGGCTCGGTGTGTCGGGGTTATTTTAGGGCTTAGGGGGGACGGGGAAGCTTTTAGGGCTCTGGAGGGAGGGGGTTAATTTTGAGGAGGGAGGCGTGTAGTTTTAGGTCTCAAGGTTGGGGCTTGGGGGGATATTTTAAGACTCGGCGGGTGGCATGATTGGGGTACTTTTTAGGGCTTGGGGGCAGAGAAGTTTTTAGTGCTCGGGAAGGGGTTGGTTTTAGGTCTCAGGGTGGGGATTTTTTTACGGCTCAGAGCGGGGGGCAGGGATCGGGGTACTTACACTTACCTGAAAAGTCTTAACCACGCATATATCTTTGCAATACATGCCTTAACAATGCCTATGGTGTTGTAAAGGCATGCGTGGTAAAGTCATATGCGTGGGTAAGTCTTGCGTGGTTCAGACCGCTTAAAACCGGCATTCGTGGTAATCGCATGCGTGGTTCTGTGAAAGGCAGCGAGTCTTCTAAGACCCTCAATGCTGCCCGGTGCAGGGTTCCACCTCTAATTCACTTTGGGTTCGCTATCAAAATAATGAGGCAAGCGCTGGAAACTGGAAGACAAGAAAAAGGTTTATTTCTCATGAGGAGATCACGTCAACTGCAGACACCGAGATGTCTGAGGGAGGTGTTCTGCTGATAACTCCTTTGGCTCTTCCTTTTATACAGGTTTGACACAATGCATTGGTTTCATCAACATGGTTACACAAGCTTGGGGTCCCCGCCCCGGGCAGGTTGTCACACAAGCCCAACAGTAATTCTCTTCCCACCCAGGTCAAACAGACAATCTTGTCTTGCAGCTGGACCTTGCTTCAGGGTCTAAAACATGTGAGACCGGCCAGATCTAAGAGTCCGTTCTGTTGATAAAAACAGGTTCCATTGTTGGTAACAACAAGTCTTGCTGTTTGCAGTGCAATAAATCATGTTGCAAGAGTCTTTTTGGTGTTTGGAACCTGTTTGTGTAACTAGGTGCAGTGAGGGGTAGAGTGTCCAAAGGTTTGCCTGAAAACAGAGATGAGAGGAAAAACGAGTTTGTGGCAGCAAGTGGCGCTGAGGTTTGTTGCGGCAAATAGAGTTTATAGCCCCCAGCACACGTACCAGGTCGGTCAGAGGGTCAGAGGGATGCTAGTAAGGGCAGGGTGAAACAAAGGTGACCAACAGAGTACAAAATGGCTGTGATAGATTAAAATGACTGCAACTTATGTGCACATAGAATTCCACCAGACAAGATGGCGCAGGTAATGTTCACGATTGTCGTTTTGCTTTTAACAGTGGCCCCTTTGAACATAACTAGCCAGCTTGTCAGTCTATTTCGATCTC
>CAWUFW010022778.1:0-88611 GCA_963921515.1 Calotriton arnoldi | reverse complement strand
CGGAGCGATCAGGCCTGAGTACTGTGCTGAGGGGGCCCCCTGCAGCTCGGGTGCCCCCCTGCATCACAGGGGATGCGGGGGCCTGTGTTACGCCCCTGCAAGTCAGTCCTTCCCTGGTTGGTGATGTTTGGTGTAGCAGACGAAGGTACTGCACAGCAGTCCGACCCCAGGGCTCTCTGGCGGAAATACTGTTAACAGATGCAGGAAGCAAAGCAGAAGCATGCGCAGTGTATCTATTTACAGCGTGCTGCATGCGACCTGACGTCACAGAGTCATCTGTTATGAGTTTCACTACTGAATGACATCAGGCCACATGCCCACGGAGCGGCATGCCCTCGCGCACCTGCATCCTCCTGTAACCCTTCAGTTTCACAACTCGCCACACAGTGGGGTGGGGTCAGTGATGCTTGCTGACCCCACCCTATCCTATGATGATTTAGGAAAGGGTTTGGTGGTGAGGCAGGAAGCTTCAGCAAGATTGATAAGAAGCCCCAGGATGGACAGGGCTAATGCCGTACATGCCTGCGGCTGCTGTAAATTATGGCACTACTTTGCATCATCAGTGGATGGTTACTGAGGACCCCTGAGTATTGCGGGTGAGGGCTGGAGTCCTGTCAGCCCTTAGACTGCTTAGGTTAAAGCCACAAAATCAAATTTCCCAAAAAAAGAAAACATAATACTGGCATATGCGCACTAGCCCATGTGTCTCCTGATAACTAACTGCCTACCTGACAAGTTAATGTTAGAGACTGGGACAGTCAGACAGCTCAGGCATTATTCTAAATGAACTATGGATGTTAATTGCTCTCTGCAATTACCATCCACATAACTCAAAAAATTGGAAGGGCGAAGTACCGACACCCATTATCAGCAGCCGCTACCCGTACTTCAGGTGTTGCATGGCAGAGTGTGAAGGCGATTGGGTTGATATACCTGTATTGATGGCTATGCATGCCGGTTGCAGAGTGTTTAGCAGTGCGTTCTCCTCCCTCCACCAGCTTACCTTTCAGGCTCCCAGTAGAGGTGCTGGGTAAAGGTTCGATTTTTGAGGGTCCCATTTGAGGTTGTGGGCAGTGTTCAGCTACCCACAGGTATGGATAGTGCCTTGTTGCGTCTTCCATAGCCGCAGTTGTTCTGAGCCGTCTGGTGGGATCTGGTGCTACCTGGAGACTCATTGTATGAAACGGAGTTATTAGTTGCGCAGGATGTAAGGCCTGTGCAAGTAATAGGTCCACAATTTCCCCTTACTGGGAACCAAGCATCCCATTGTAGTGCTTGTCTCTTTCAGGGTAGTGAAGCAGGGCAGTCCAAGGCCTATTCAAGAACTAGTATTGGCTAGTATGGGCCTATAATCACTATTAACAATATGCAATATTAACATTCAATAACTGATTGCCCAGTCTGTGCTTTTTCTTTTTGTGTCTTTTTTTTATTTTAGGCGGGGGTGCCCGGTCCCATCTGGGACACTCCAGGGCAGGGTTTTGCCCCAAGGCCCCCACGACCCCAGCTTCCTCCCCGCATACAGCTCCATAGTAGGCGGGAGTCGGCAACAGCCTTCCTCCTGATCCCGCAGTGCGGAAGCATTCTCCCTTGTTTTCCACAGTGGGGAGCAGATACATTTCTTCTGGGTCCTGGGGAAATACTGTACTTCGGGGCCTGGAGCTTGGGTCCCGGGCCCTATTAATAAATACACTGGCCTGGAGAATGGGGTCCCTGGAACTAGGAGGACTTTGGGGAGGAGGGCCCCATGCACGCCCCTCCCGCAAAGTAATTAATGGTGCACCGACCCCCAGGTTCTGGCCCAACCCTGGGGTAAGGTTAGAACTTGCCGCAAAGTGCCGCTCGCTTCGTTCCTCACAGCGGGGTCAAAGGTCAAGATCTTTAAAAGTGTATCTCCGGCCCCGTTGGTCTGATTTAGACAATCTTGGGATAATTTTTCTCCTGGTGGTGGGCTCTAGCCACCAGGAACAGTTTCTGCAGACCTCCTCACCCCAAGGTGGTACATTTTGCAGAGAGCTACTTTTACTGGCTTCCTGTGCCAGTTTTCCTCCTTTACTTTGTGCTTGGTGCTCCTCTCCTCCTTCTGGGCTGTCGAAGTCCAGATCTCCCCCTAGCTGGTCCTCAGAGGCCATAAGGGGGCCAGACTCACTGGCCATTGATGAGACCGTCTGGTCCAGGGGTCAACTGTGGGCAGAATGCTTAGGGCCTGATTTAGATCTCGGCGGATGAGGTACTCTGTCACAACGGTGATGGATATCCCGCCTGCCGAAATATAAATCCCATTATATTCTATGGGATTTATATTTTTCTGCGGATGGGTTCCCTGTCACTGTTGTGACGGAGTAACCCGTCCTCTGAGATCTAATTCAGGCCCTTTGTCTCCTAGGGCATCAGGGGGTTTGTCCTTCCAGTTGTCTTTGGCTGCTGCCGCCATCGCAGTCCCAGTGTCCAGAGTCCAACAGCAAAAAGCACTTTCTCTCCCTTGTGCAAAAACTGTAAAGGGAGGGGGAAGGTTCTAGAAGTCAGGCACCCCTGGCCAATCCTAGCATGCCGCATCACCTCTCCACCCCGTCCCAGCCCTCCTGCACAGCATGCTGGGACAGTTCAAGATGACACCATCTAGAAGTCACTGGCCTTATGTCCCCTAGGAGCCTCAGCGCCACCCCTTGCTGACATCACTGCCAGGCCCTTTCCCACCAAAACATCAAAGAGAAGCCCCTCTCGTGTTGGCTCCAGTTGTTCAGTTAGCCTGGGATGTTCCAGCCCTGAAACAGAGTGACAGCTAATTAACAGATGCAGATTTTCTTCCTCACCCCTTCCCCCTCAGTAGCTGAGGGAAGCACTGTTAATTACCCCTTTTGTGTAGTGAGGCCTTTGTTCCCTCTGCTGGGAAGCAGAGTAATTAACTTGGCCCAGCAGGGGGACAAAAGGCCTGGGCTCTGGTCCTGAGCTGAGTCAGGCAAATATGAACATTTGGAACGATCCAAAAAGTGTACAATAATGACCTTGGGACCTGCGCATATGAACTGGGCGCACACTTTCCAGCCCAGTTTCATACCTCATGGGACTTTGTAGACCTAAGGGAGGCAAAACTGCACTCTTTGCCAGATTTCCCCCTATGTCTATAATAAGGTGTCACTGCAGACAAAATAGTAAACCATACTGACTTTACCTATTAGGGCCCACTAATATTATGCGGCTTACCCCAGGTCAATATCTACCCCTGTAGAGTCCCCTCTGCACCAGGCTAGCTGTGCACAGTTGACGGGCTGCACACGACAGAAGTCTCACACACACAGCCCACACATCTGAGCACATGCGTGTGCGCACTTGTTCATATGTAACCAGCCAAGTGCCCCTTACCATAGGTGCGTCGCAGCAGCCTTATTTTAAAAAGCAGACACTGGCGATTCTCACACGCAGTCTGTTTACCATGTGATTCTCACACGCAGTCTGTTTACCATGTGATTACCGTGGGTGAGACACAAGTAGTTAGACTCCCCCCACAGTAAACAGTACAAAACCGGGTGATAAAAAAAAGCAAAAAATCTGGGCATACTAAATGGGCAGAACCTATTTTGCAACACTCATCATTGGGTCTCCATTGCCCCAACTGCTCTGGTGAACTTGCATGTGCTAAAATGGCATCCCAATTTGAGGTGTCATGTAAGCCTGGGCGAAGTGGAAAAAAAACTCTGGTGCGCTACGCGGAGCTCTGCGAGCAGCAGAGTGCGTTAGATAAATGCCGTTCGCGGTGATTTTCAGTGCCAGGTGCTTGTCTGCACTGTGCAATCATCGCGAACGGCACCATGCACAGCTCAAGCGGGCGCTGCTTCCTTTCTGCCGCTCAAGTAGATTTTTACTCGAGCAGCAGCTTTGTCAACGTGAACTGACGGTTTCTCAACGCGAGCGGTCACGAGCATACGCAACCACTCGCAATGAGAAATCTGACCGCTCGCATTGAGAAATCTCGCCGGGAGTTGGATTTTCACCGCTCGCGCTCGCCAACATAACGTTGATGAACGCGAGCGAGCAAAAAAACTCCGCTCCGCAACGCGAAGCAGAGTATTTCGGAACTCTGCGATCTCCGCGTAACGCAGAGTTCGGAAAACTCCACAAACTCGGCAGGCGGAGCGGAGTTCACCGCCCAGACTTAGTGTCATGTCAAGGATCATTGGCATTAGGTGGTGCAAGAGCTGAACTCTCAGTCTTCCGACACCATCTTTGGCTTGGTTCCACCCTCTTCGGCACAAAGCAGCATTAAATAACTGTATGGGAGAAGCAGGAGGGATTGGAGCAAGTGAAAAATACAAGATCATTTGTAATGGGCTTCTAGACAATTGTTTGAATACTTCAGGGGGAAACTTGACTGAATGCACTTCCAGCCTGGTTAGTGATATGTTGGTTGATGGCTCAGCTTGTTCAAAACCCAAAGCAGCTTTGGAAGTGAATCTGTTGCAAAACAGAAAAAGTAAAGACAACGATAAATATTGCTTTGACAATTAGAAAAAGGTTGTGCAAAGAAGTTGTTCACTGATTTCTTTAAGGTTTGCAGTTTGGCTAAAATCTCTGCATTCATATTGTGTGAAGTCAACTACGGAAACAATGTCAAGGCAAAGGCATGAAAAATCTACATTTATAAAAATAAACATTGTGTCTATTAAAATAAATGGTAATCTTATATCTGTTGTCTTCCTCTTTTCAAGGTTTTATCGTTCACATTGAGATGGCCATGGGGTAAGTGACAGAACAAGACACACCTATTCATGGGATGGGCAAGCTGCAGAAAAATCAAATGATAGAGGAGTCAGGGGATAAACACAGTGGGTAAATGACATAACAGAGTAATCCTTCAATGGGAATTTGGAACTGATAACCAGGTAAGAGAAAGATGAAAATTAAAACGTCAGCATCAAATGTCGGTCTCAAGAAAGGTCTAAATATGGACCATGTCTAGAAGTGACAAACAAAAGAGCAATCATCAGTTTTTTTTTGTTTTTTTTAAATCTAACATCTCCAGGGATGAAACCATTAATAATGGCCCAATGAATTAATGTAGGTATTAGGGTTGTAGCCAAGTGTATTTAAAATGTTATGCTGCTTGCTTTCGATAATTTATTGTTTGGGCCATATAAGTTATGATTTCCTTATCCCACTTTGAAATAATGTGCGAAGTTATGATTCTGTATTTAATCATGGGTAAATGAAATTAATTATCGTATTGGGGGAAAAAAACCTTTCTGGACTTTACTTGTAAATTCTTGAATGCTCAATTATTTATAGCTCGTTCTTGTGTGGTAAGATGAACTGTATTCTATTTTTTCCCTGTTTTTTACCTGCTCGGCAAATAAAATAAAGATAAAAAAAAATAGCAATCATCAGGTTGATGGGGTGGGAGACAACATGCTATTAGACGAAGAATCATGTGAAAACTGCCTGTGGTAAGGTCAACAACGCAGGGTACTTTGGAAAACTGCCAGATCTTAATGGAAACTTCTAGAAGCCTGTGGGTAAATATGAAAGGCAAAATGGAGTAGGCGAATGAAGAAGTGGGAAACCTTCAGGGGAAGTGTTGGGCAGCGTAAAAAGCAAAACATGAGTGATAAAGTGAGGCTGATTTGGAGGCAAGGGTTTACTCAGACTGAAAATGGCCGTCTACCAGGATAGTAGAAGTAAGAGGACTCTGAGGAAAGAAAAGGAAATATTATCAGCTAAGAGCTTGTGAAGGAGGATGGTTTTCACTAAAGGCAAAGCTAGGTTCATACCAATGAAAACCTCAGCAGGAGAAACGAATACAGCTACAAGCAGGAAAGGTTTTCTTGCTAGGGTGTGCAGCAAAATGACACCTCACCTACAAGAAAATAGATTTGGGCATCCACCCTGCTTCAGAGAGGAATATGGGCTATGTACCTCGTGTAAACCCTGAATGATTGGTGGAGTATGGAAAGCAGAGATGGGACTGTTGGCAACAAAAGGGTATATTAAACCAATCCATACATAAATAACTACGCATTCTACTAGGTGAAGTGGTCCACTGAGGGGTAGAGATAGTGGTAAGAGGTGGATCGAAATGTAGGCTGCCAACATTCACGTAGAAGTCTGCAGGCAGGTTATACTTGCAGCTTGTAGTGAACATTTCCTTTCTGCTTGGAACCTCAGGCAGCCCCAAAAGAACAAAGGTCAGAGGTGAGCAGGAGTAAAAGACAAAGAGAAATACCTGGTATGAGATGACAGTGGTAGTACACTGTGGGCACAGTCACATGGGCAAAGCCAGTATAGATACACAGATGACAGTACAACCTGGGCAATACACAGAAAAGGCACTGGCAGGCATGTGAAAAGGAAATATCAGCTAAGAGCCCCTCAAGATCCAAGGAAGAACAAAGATCATAGGACCAGGAACTAAACTGTGTGCATTACGAGATTCGGGTTAGTATAAATGGAACAGTGGCAAACAAATGACAGAGAGTTGACAGAGACTGGTATCAAACTAAAGAATGCTTGTTTGGCATTACAGAGATGGACGTGTCAAGTTGGATAAGAAAAGGACTGATGCTTACAGGAAAGTGCTATGCTTGATGTAGCCTTGGACAGTCCAGAGAGGTGTGTGCCTTAGTGGCCATAGAGGAGGGTGACAGGCTGGGCATGACTCCTATTTGTACACTAGGCCAGGCAAGAAAAGACTTAGTGAAGTGCATCATTTACAGGGCACAATAGAAGTCTGATGTGGACAACACACAGATGCAGACGTAGGGCCAGATGTACGACGTAAAACGCATGCAATGCGTTTGCGCATGCAATTTTAGTCTGGGCAAAATAGCGTATTGCGACTCGCTATTAGGAAGGGGCGTTCCCTTCCTAATAGTGACCACAGAGCCATGTATGAATGTTTTGCAACCGCAAAACACTCGCAAATTACCGCCCTCTTCAAGAGGGTGGTAATGAAGTCGCAAATGGGAAGGGGTCCCAAGGGGACCCCTTCTCTTTATGGCTAGCTCCAAAAATATTTTTTAAGGGCAGGCAGTGGTCCCAGGGACCACTGCCTGCCCTTAAAAAATGAAACGAAAACGTTTCATTTTTCTTTTTTTTAAAAAATGCATCCCGTTTTCCTTTAAGGAAAACGAGCTGCATTTAGAAAAAAAAGAGCTGCTTTATTTAAAAGCAATCCCAGACATGGTGGTCTGCTGAGCCCAGCAGGCCACCATCCCTGGGAGGGCCTGTCATTCCCAATGGGGTCGCAAATTGCGAGAGGCTCATTAATATTCATGAGCCTCACAATTTGCAACCCCATTGGGAATCACAAACAGTGTTAAACACACTGTTGTACATGCAAAATAGCGCCTCGCAAATTGCGAGTCGCAAATGACCCGTAATTTGTGAGGCGCTATTTTGCGCGTCGTACATCTGGCCCCAGATCCCACAAGGTAGCGCCTGCTCCAAGTTTGACAAATCCCAGAGTATTACAAGGGAATCTTTCCCTTCATGTATCATTACTACCAATAACTAAATTTTTTGTAAAGTCAACTGTAGGAGAGCCATACTACATGGTGCTTTTTTCTCAGAGAACTATAGAGGCACAGGTCACTGGAAAATCAGTATCACTGGTGAGCGATTTGGGCAGATGGTGACTGTAAAATGTTTATTTAATAACGTGCATGATTGTAGCTCTGACATGAAATTTAAATACAAAAATAGGACCCCGGTTGCAGAAGGACTGTCCTCCGACAGGTGGGTGATCCTCCTGTAGCTTCTCTTGTGAACTGTAATATTATTTTTGTGTTTTCACAGAGAGCTTTGCCCTTCCTTTAAGTCACTGGAGCTGAAGGCGGTGGCGAATAACACTACAGAAGTGAAACCTTTGGAGGGGGTGACACACAACAAAAAGGAGGTAGCAACTCTTGTTTGTGTTTTCTGCTCTTTTTTTAGCGCAATAAGCGCCCTTGCATCCAAAGTGGACGTGAGATTGCATTTCGCCCTAAAATATAGCGCTGTCAGATTTGCATTTCACATTTTACACATATTTGTGTGTTATTTACTTAGTATTTTGTGTAATTACGCAAAAGCAAGTTACGCAAATTCCACACATCTCTAGGTTGAACACCAATGTATAACACCACTACATTGCGCTATGTTTCTTACCACATTATATCAACACACTTCATTGTAGAGCCATACTTTGACCAGAAGCACAGGGTGTCCCACAGTCATCAGGGACAAAATCAGGTCATAGCTTTAAAGTACGTGTTTTTGTGGTCTTTTTCCAAAGTATTTTTGTAACACTGCTTTTCCTGACCCGTTTGCATAAATGGTAGAGTTATCCATTGCCCCTTTGTAAAGATGTGTTTATTATAGAAAACATTTACTCACCATATCCTTGTAAGAATCAGGATTTGGGGCAGCATAGTGGTACTTAATGGCCATTTTAAAAGATATCACAAAGTTACTCAAGACATCTTTAAAGATGTGGCTTTTGATGTAACACCGAGTTACCAGTAGTCCATTTTGGAGGCAGGATTTGGTGTGGCACAGTTACTAAATTTTCCTTTAAGAAATGTGTCTCTCCTATTTCAGACTTGCTCATTATCCCCTTAAACCAGAAGTGAGTCATCCCTCTCATTTGGACATTCTCAGGAGAGTCATCTCCGGAAGTAAACTGCAGACTGGTGCTTGGCAGTGGTCTTCGGCCAGTTGTAAACTTCCTTCCAAGATCTCTTATATTTATGGCTAAAATGACATAAGCTGTCAGGTGGTCTAAGCTGCAGCACTGAGCACATATCTGGACCAGTAAAACCACAGCCGAAAGTGACTACTCAATCTGTCTCTTAACAGTGTGTCGATAGAAACCCCCAACATGCAAAGCCCTTTGCACTATTGTGTAAGTTCCCTTGAATTCTACTGACAGTACACAGTGCAAGGAGTCTTTATTGGTCAAACCTGCATAGCAGTAAGAGGAAAGATTTTCAAATGTAAAATCCCAAAATGCAAAGTACTAATTGACACAGCAATTCTAAAAAAAAAATGTCAATTGAAATGTCAATGATGCAGATCCTTGCAAGTTGTCAGCAAGTGGGTGGAACATTTTCAACACTGTTCCTAGAGATCCTAGAGATTGGCTCGTGTGGTACTGACACAAGGGCATTGGGTAACCTTTAGCAACCTAGAAGTTGTACATAGCTGACTGCATCCACCTTGTGAGCTTGTGAGGGATGATGCTGGCCTCAGGATGGACAGACTGCAGTTACATGGGCCACACCAGGCTTCCCCAGGGACCCTTTCACAATGCACCATTTCATTTAAGGTTGTCACCACTGCCCCGGAAGAGATAGTGGTTGCAATGCCAGCACATGGCAAAAGTGAACATATGGAAGAGAGTATGCTGTCCCTTGTTGGCCTTCACCCTGCATCCACAACCATATGAGAGGAGTCACAGAAGAAACTTGACCTCTTGAATATCAATGAGACTTGAGATATGCAAATAACCGTTTGTGTTGTGATGGTTTAGTACACAGAGCACAACAGTGGGTTCTGGGGAGGCAGATGCTCTGATGCTGTGCAAGTGCAGTGCTAACCTGCAACCAGGCCAATTAACACACGAGGTCACCAATTTCTGGCATCAGTTATTGTATCTAATCATATATGCACTGTATTTTACAATTGTCAAATACAAAACATTAATTTCTCCTAATTCTATTAAAGACAATACCGGAGCTGAGGGATCATGAACAAAAATTGCTGGATCTCACACAAGAGGTATGTACTCCAGGTCATGTTGCAGTGATTAATTTGTAAAAATATAGGTGTCGGGGCTCTCATCAGGAGGCAGCTTGCACCAGCCCATTTCTCCTGTTAGCACCGCCTAAACAGAACCAACTACTAACCATGAAAGTGGGGAGAGGATGTAGCGTAATTGCCAGAGCTGCCGAATCCAGAGCTGGAAAACCAGGTTTGAGTCTTGGGTCGGCTCAACATCCTGTGAATCTGGGCAAATCACTTAATTTCTCCCTCTGTGCCTACCATAAATAAATGTGTCCTTAACTGGTGCACATGAAAAGTGCTGGTGTTGATGATTAAGTAAACACAAGGAAATGATGGACGGAGCGCTGAAACTTTTCAGACACTCACCCCCAGTCACAGATCTGGGTTGAATCCATCATCATTCTTTAGCTCACTTCGCCACCCCAGTTCATACACAGCTATATGCAAATCAGTTTTGACCCTGTGCCTCATGGGAACAGTCCAGCCCGAACTGCCAAGCCATGTCTTCCCTGGACCGGAAACAAGCATCCTGGGACCGGTTTCGGGGTAACACCCCTCATCAGCCAGGCTAGCTTGAATCCAGTGGTTCCCTTGGTCACTTTGCCACTGGATTCAAGCTAGTCAATTGCTTTGTTCGCCCTAAGTTGGCAGGGTATGCCCAGACGTGGGTCCCTTGCTCACTTTGCCACTGGATTCAAGCTAGCCTGGCTGATGAGGGGTGTTATCCTGAAACTGGTCCCAGGATGCTTGTTTCCGGTCCAGGGAAGACCTGGCTTGGCAGTTCGGGCTGGACTGTTCCCATGAGGCACAGGGTCAAGACTGATTTGCATATGGCTGGGTCTGAACTGGGGTGGCGAAGTGAGCTAAAGAACGATGATGGATTCAACCCAGATCTGTGACTGGGGGTGAGTGTCTGAAATGTTTCAGTGCTCCGTCCTTCATCTCTTTGAGTTTGCGTTGATGATTAAGTGCCAGAACCGGAAACCACCGGCTCAAATTAAGCACTGCAGTGTTGTGGTATGTAATGGCATCTCCCATGCCCTTCCAATCTCAGTTGATTGCTACAGACTAGAGTTCTTGGCTAATCAACATTCACACATTTATTGCTTTCCCAAGAGTCCTGTGGTCCTTCCTGAGCAAATCACGATCACATCTTACTTCCTAGCTTTCTTGTGCTTCTTCCCACAAGAGCAAGAAATGTTGAAAAACAAAATTATTTAAGTTATCTTAATATGTTTAATCCAGTTAACATTACCTTTCCATTCACCTAGATTGCCTTCTAGCATGTTGAAAACTTGTAAACTCCAGTTTATTCAAAATCGAATGTATTCTCAAAATGTCAAATGACTTCCTCTCAGTAAGCCACTGAATGTCTATCACTCACTACTAGCTGACAGGATGTTATTTCCTTTTCTTTCTTATACTCTGAACTTAGTCTCTCACATTTGCTCTTTAACTTCCTTGCTCTGTCCCCAAAAAGTATTATTTGAGCTACGCTATTAAAATTGTTTTTACTCTACAAAAAGAATATTTGGAGCTGCTGAATAAAAATAGTTCTTAAGTAAATTTCTGTTGTGTTTTGCTTCTCTCAAGATCTAGTAACGGGTAAAGCAAATTACAGGGCAACAACTGCACTTTGTCCCTTCTGGATCAGTTATGGGGTCAGTACCGATTGTAGCCATCCTTCTACGCACTAGAAAGAACAGAGGAGTATGCTGGGATAGGTGTAGTTATACAAAGGGTGGTCATGGGACACATAAACACATAATAGTGCTGCCATGCACCCATAGTACTGTCAAGCATTTTTCTCTGGTGGCAAGAGGTATCTAGGATTTTGTAGCCATGTGGAATGTGCCAACCAGGGGCCACATATGAGAAGGGCACATAGCCCCTGTTTGCTGTGCAGCACACCTTTAAGTAGATGTGCCAGGTCAGAACAGGGACAGTGCATCCTATTACAGGTATTGTACTGCCCCCAGGACACCAGTGAACTCACACCTTCCCTGGTAGTAGCACAATTGTAAAAGGCAGAATTTCACAGTGCAGGAGGCAACTCACCCTGCTTTACAAAGGGAGACAGTGAGTGACTGCACCTGCATTCATGGGCATGTCTAGGGGTTAATTGGGGCCATCTAACCCCCATGCAGAGTTCGCCCTCAGGGGCAAAGTGATTGTGCACCATGTCTTTGTGGCACACAGTCATTGACGTCTCCTGATGGTATCTTTGACACTGTGCCCAAGTCAATAGTATGGCACGGCCGCAGATGCAAAGTGCTTTCCTCATTTGCATGCAGTCTCACCCCCATCAAAATTAGGTGATGCCTCCTTAAAAAAGCGCAGGCACTATATGTGCAACAGTACATTCAGTTTTACGGAAAGGACCGCACAAGCATCTGTGGCCCCCTTCTGTAGTACCAAAGTGCCCCAGGGTGCAGAAAGTGGGGGGCATACACCTATTGTGCATATTGAGCACTTTAGGTAGGGAAACAACCGTTATAACGATTGCATTACAACGCATGCTTTTACCCTGCATGCCATTACAACGAGAATGGCTTGCTGTAGGGGGTATAAGGTGTTGGATTTAACTCCAACACCTTCCCTACTGTTGCACAGACTGGAGTTGGAATAGTAAATTATACTATTCCAAACTCCAGCACACCCCCGACAGCAAGTCAGGGTAAAAAACTTGCGTTGTAATGGCATGCGGAGTAAAAGCATGCGTTGTAACGTCATACAACCCTTTAGGTAATATGCCCCCAGTTGGAAATGTCAAGTCAGTCGTTAAAGTGATACTAAGGGCCTAATTTAAAGTATAGCGGTCGGCCCGCCACTTGTCAGGGCGGAGGAAGAGATTACATCTGTCACCCTATTGGACTACTGCCCACCATAGTTTGAAATCACCACTGGCCCTGTGGTGATCTCTGTGCCTTCATAAGAGCCCCCGCCACAGTAGCTCCTGTGAAAGCATGGAAAGTTTGCTGAGTGCTCGCCATGTTTCAGTTGGCTATTTGCCAAACTGCTTGTTCTTCAAAAACAAACTCACAAAGAAGAAGTCTGTTTTTTAAAAACACAATAGTAATGATCCTGACACTCTGTGTGATTTCTCACATGGTGTGGGCATTATTAGTATTATTTTGTTTTGGACTTTCCTGGCAGTCCCAAACAGAAAAAAACATCAGAACATCCACTCTAAATAGGGCTGGCGGTCTGATGTTCTTACACTGATGGACCCTACATCATCAGGGGGTGGCGTAAGCTTCCCAATGGCGGAAGCAGCAGGGCCGCCACTGCCATACACCTGGCGGTTCGCAAGACTCAAAATAGAGCCAATGGATCATCGGTTTGGAAGTCAGGGTACTCCACCATGTTTGTGAGAGAGTACCCTGTCTACCAAACTCATACTAAAGCCTATATCATTAAGCAGATCACTCTTTTTAAGCTGTTGCTTCATCATACATATGCTGTGTCTGTGTGTGTTTTCTCCATCCTTGATGTACCACCCGGATCTTTCAATATTTGCCCTCACTTTAACTTTGAAACTTTGAAATATTTAAAGAAACTCAGGCTGAAAATAAAAACATTGAGCATATATTGTCTGTGGTCAGAAAAAAGGCTCAAGAGGCAAACAGGAGGAACAGTGTTTTGGCATTAAAATTTGATTGTATGTGTGAGCCTTTTGTGCATCTAAGGGCCTCATTCTAACCTCGGGGTAAATACAATATTGAGTGCAAACAGCGTTTTGCCCCTGATGTCAAATGTTGACTAGTGGGAAATTATTACACTCCTGATGTTTCTCCCACACACAAATTCCACTAGGTAAAATGGGGAGCTATGTGTAAGGGGAACGAGTTTGGAAACACTGGGGCCGTAAAGATTTAGTAGGATATCCCTGATTCCAGCTACTGAAACTTGGAATCAGGCGGTCATATCATATGAGCGGAAAACTTCAACATGTAGTATTAGCATTTCCCTGGGCAGCATTACCACAAAGAATATCTGAGAAACTTAGAATGAGAGCCAAAAGGTGTAAACTTATATCATTCTATCCTCAGTGGCTGTTTGTGACTTTCATTCCTTTCGTTGTCGATTTATCATTTATTAGCTTAGCGATTTGTGCTCACTCCTCTAGCTTTTTTTCCTAAGTTGATTTAAAACAGCCCAGATATCAGTCTAAATAACCCTAGTAAGAGCGACCTCTATTACCAGCAGCTTTCATTAACAGTGGAAGTGAGCAGTGTATTGGGCTTGGGCAAGGTAAAGAGATGATACCTTGTGCATTTGACAACATCTGATTTTGTGCTGTAGAGTCACTGCACTTTCTACTTTTATCCCACACAGAAAGCAGATCTTCAATCAGCAAAGGACCTACTGCAGAAACGGGTGAGTGCCCTTACTAAGGGCGTTCTGAAAAAGAGGCCATTCTAGGATCCCTACATGTTTCTCTTTCTACCCCCTGTAAACAGCGCTGGACTGAGAACCCAAAGCAGCCATGGCAATTTTGTTGGAGCCGGGGGGGCTTTCAAGTGTGAAGCACTGCTGCAGCGCCGCTGCAAAACCAGCCCCAGTAACAAAATAGGCCCTCACCGCTGCAAAACCGGTCCCCACCCTTTCAGCCTCCCAGGGAAACACCTGATGCCCGCTATGGCCAGTCCAGCCCTGCAGTTCACTTGTGAAAAAGGTCCAATTTCACCTTAGTTGATGAGTGGCTTTATGGAAAAGTGAATATGTTTTATGGGTATGAAGACCCGGTAACATTCCAGTCGCATAATCCATCTCTCAAGTGGTTGGGCTAGAGCAGTGTAATGGAGAGGCACACTGGAGGGTTTCTCTATCTAGAGAAAGGCCCAAAGGTACTCATCTAGCACAAAACTTGTCTGATAGATGGGTTTGGTGTGCGGCACCATCATGTGGATGGAGCCGTCTGCCAAAGTTACAATGCATTTCCAGGAAACCGCTTTGATGACCGTTCCTGGAAATGCTAGAGATGTCTGCAGGGCGGCAGACATCTCTAAATGTGGTGAGTGGAGTACCCTCATCGTGGTGGGAGTAAAGCACTCTACAATGACGATGGTAATTACTCCGTCCGCCATTAATTAAATCAGCTCCTTAAGCTAGTATCCAGTGGCAGCTCCTGGAACAGGATCTGTGAATAGTGTTCAGGGAAGGCTGTGAACAGTGAAAAGATTAGGACTGCGATATAAACAAAGACACCAGAAGATTTACTAATGATCTGATACCTAGAAACCGTCAGTAGATTATTGTCAATACTTTATCAATACATAGCTTCCATTTATTCATCCCACCTACACAGGCTTCTCAGTGGTGCAGCCTCTGGCTGTGAATGGTTGGGGAAGGAAAACTTTTACATATATTCTTAAAACGTTATGAAACTTTGAAATATGGGATTGTAAGGTTTTCCAATTTTACTGCATGCAGAGACAGCCTCAGTATGCCATTTGTAAAGGTTATTTGATTATCATTTTTATAAAATTGCAGGTGGGGAATTTGGAGAAAACAGTTGATCGCCACAGAACCAGGGTGAGTGCATTGGATGTCAGTACCATTTCATTAATTGTATAATTATACAAACACTGAGTGGCCACGTGGCAAACAGTATGGACTCATTTCAAAGCATCATGATCACATCTAAATATAAAGAATATAATCAATAGGAGTCTGCAATCCCTGCATGAAAACCTGTTTATATTTCCTTACTACAGTCAAGTTGTGATGTCTCTAGTCACCTAATGACATAGAGGCTCAACTGTAATGTTACCACGGTAGAGTTGTGCTGTAATGCCTGCTGCCAGAGCCAGTAGCCACGTTTGGTCATGCAGCATAATTGCAGCTGCAGTTTCAACAACAAATACAAAAATTGGCATTTTGTTCTTCTGATCTGTTTTCGTCTAAAACGAACAGTGGTCAGCAGAAAAGAACTGTGGGTGGCAACATGTTAATGTATTCCACGTTATGAGACATTACTGTACAGACAGAATCCCTTTACATGTTTCTCCATAGTATGAGGTACAGCATGCTTTAATCTGGTTTACATTAAATTACTAATATGTTCTTTGGTGTGTTTAATTTTGCATTACAGATTCTGCTTTTATTCTTCATATTTGAAACATAGCTATCAATTTCATATGAAAGAGCAAGTCACCAAGGATTTAAGGGCCTCATTATGATGGCGGAGGGACTGCCACCGACAAGCTGTCGGTGGCGTTCTTTCGCCATCCCAATACGATTTTGCCCCCGCCATATTATGATGGCGGGGGAAGCGTGGCGGTCAGAAAGACCGACCGCCACGGTCCAGACGGGTGGATCAAATCCGACTGCCCGTCGGATCAAATGCACAGTCCTGAATTGCGGCAGTGCCTGCCAGGCCCCGCCGTAGGGATTATGATATCCCTTTCCTCCGGCCGTACTGCGGCGGTCAATCCGCCGCAAAACAGCTGGTGGAAACTGATTTGAGAGCCCGTAGCGGGCCCCCCTTAATCGCTGGTGCAGGGACATATACCCTGGGGTGCCCACCTACATATCCCTGCACCATGTGGCAGGCACCGCATGGCGCCTGCCACGTAGTGCAGGGATGTGTCTGCACCCTATATTTTGTATTGCAGCGGGGGCTGCTGACCGCATCCGCGCCACAATGCAAAATATAGGTGATGCGACTGCCGTGGTGGCGGTTGCATTGTAATTCGGATTGTGGGAAGGCCGCCCTTATAGGCGGCCGGTCCCAAATCCGAAACGATGTCCGTCTGCCATTGTAATGAGGCCCTAATTGCTTTGTGGGAATGGTGATGGTGTGATCATGTATTATACGGAATAAAATGCCCTTTGCTATATGTGACAAGGATATTGTAAGTCACCTCCAAATGTAATGACCTCATTAAGCAAATTGGCATTCAGTTTCAATCCTGACTAGGGTAACTGAACTCCTCAGTGATTTTCAATATCCCTAAGATATATGGCATAGGGCACGTTATCCCACACATCATTGCACCCAAATATAACAATGAATGTGGTAATGCAGTTGTAAATGTGACATTTCCTGAAGGTCACTGTGTTATGATCCTAAGATCACACAGAGATACATCGACCAGCATCAATAGTCTAGGTTTACACAAAACTAATGACAAAGCAAATTTATGAATAATACTGGATTCTGCTTACTGTCAGTTATGCCCATGCATACACCTAATGAATGTCTGCCGGCTCACCTTGGCAAGCTTTCTGTGTTCACTCATCTCACAGTGCAGAATCTCACTTTCTGCTGCCCCCACAGATCTGGGTCAGCTGCCATCATTCCAAATGCTACAAAGCAATACCCACTGTAAAGTCCTCTCTGTTCTTATGCCCCACAGTGATAATGATATTGCTGTGGGGTCATTGCTCACCAGATTCACTGAAGTACCTAGAAAACTATAAGGGTGTTCTATTATGCCAGTACCAATAAAGCGCACTGAAATATCGACAGTATGGCAAGGATTGTGTCCAGGTGTGACTGCTCCATTAGATTCTCTGGAACAGGCAAGACATTTAAATTATCTCTTTGGTGCAAGCATCAATAGAGCAACTGAAATACCACTGGGATTATCAAGATATACCCAATTCAGCGAAATACCAAGAGAATGATTCACGTATCCCCTCTATGTCAATAGCCATCAGATTGACCCATACATTGACAAAATGATTTGGATAGCTCATTGAAATAGCCAGGAAACTATAAGAAATAAAGTACTTTTTGGTAAGTACTTATCCATTCCAGTGAGGCACTTAGAAACTGTATGATCTATGCACTCAACTAGGACATCAGAGTTGATCGGTACTGGAAGATTGCCTGATTCCTGGAAAAAATGCTAAATCTGGAGGGAAATCTGAGAAAATTTCACTAATATTACTATACCTAAACCAGACCTTAGTGTCACTGTCCACCACATCCTTAACCTAGCCAGAAAATACTCAGAGAATCGCTAAACCCTCAGGATATCCCTTAATGCCAATAGTAAGGCTAGGCACCCCGCCCGTCCCACTGCCAAATTCATACACTGACTGTATTGTACCTTATGGGTCAGCATTCCATACATGCTTAAAGATAATGAAAGATTCAAGATAACACTGTTCCGTTCAGGCTGGAATAAATAGGAGCTTTGCTGAAATGTCTCAGCAGTGTCAGGAGCCCTACATTTTCCTTGTATTACCAACAAAAGCAGTGTCAAGTTTTTTTTTACTGTCAAACCAAGAAGAGATACCTAAATCCGGGCTGGGATTTACTAAGCACTCACAGAAAGCAAAACTTAGGGCCAGATGTACGACCCTATTTTGCATGCGCAAACGGGTTTGCGACCCATTTGCGCATTCAAAATGTGAAAGGGCTATGTACAATTCCTAAATAGCGAGTCGCAATTTATTTGCGACTCGCTATTTAGGAAACATTTTTCATATATTCTTACAACTTTCTGAAACTTTGAAATATGGGATTGTAAGGTTTCCCAATTTTACTGCATGCAGAGACAGCCTCAGTATGACATTTGTAAAAGTTATTTGATTATCATTTGTATACAATTGCAGGTGGTGGTTTTGGAGAAAACTGTTCATCGCCTAAGAAACAGGGTGAGTGCATTGGATGCCAGTACCATTTCATTAAGTGTATAATTATACAAACACTGAGTGGTCATGTGGCCATCAGTATAAACTCATTTCAAAGCGTAATGATCATATCTAAAAATAAGTCTGCAATCCCTGTATGAAAACCTGTTTATATTTCCTTATTACAGTCAAGTTGTGATGTCTCTAGTCACCTAATGACTAAGTGGCTCAACTTTAATGTTATCACAGTAGAGTTGTGATGTCATAATGCCTGCTGCCGGAGCCAGTAGCCAAGTTTAAAGGTTGGTCATGCAGAATAATTACAGCTGCAGTTTAAACAACAAAAACAAAAACTGGCATTTTGTTCTTCAGATCTGTTTTCATTTAAAAGGAACAGTGGTCAGCAGAAAAGAGCTGTTGGAGGCAACATGTTTATGTATTCCTCGCTATGAGACATTACTGTACTGACAGAATCCCTTTACATGTTTCTCCATAGTCTGAGCTACAGCATGTTTAATCTGACTTACATTCAACTGATTCTAATATGTTCTTTGGTGTTTTTAACCTAACATTACAAATTCTGCTTTTATTCTTCATGTTTGCAACCATGCTATCCATTTCATATGAAAGAGCAAGTCACCAAGGAATGTAGTGCTTTGTGCGAATGGTGTTGGTGTACTCATGTATTATAAGGAATAAAATACCCTCTGCTATAGATTACAAGGATATTGTAAGTCACCTCCAAGTTCAATGATCGAGTAAAGCAAATAGGCATTTGGTTTCAATCCTCACTAGGGTAACCCAACTCCTCAGTAATTTTCAGTATCCCTAAGAAATATGGCATAGGTCACATTATCCCACATATCATTCCACCCAAATCTAACAATGAATGTGATAATGCAGTTTTAGATGCGACATTTCCTGAAGGTCACTATGTTATGATCCTAAGATGACACAGAGCTATATCAACCAGCATCAATAGTCCATGTTTACACAAAACCAATGACAAAGCACATTTATGAATAAGAAAATAAGTTACTTACTTGTAACTACAGTTATCCAGTATTGGTAACTATCATAGATTAACATGCTTGAATCATTCCCTGTCGTTGAAGTGGGAGTCCCAGTGTATCATAGTAAAGCAGTATGTATAACTATCATATGGTATAATGGCAATAAACCATCAATTTATTTGCCTATCTATGTCCTTTTAGAATAAGGACTAAACTTGAACTACAGGCGCTAGCACCCTCTAGAACACTCCCAAGAGAGGCTGAGACCCTCAGATTTTCAAGCACAAGTGGTAGTTACAACCTTAGCTATAAGGAGAGCCTCTCCAGGGAGGAGGGTGGGTCACTTGTGAATTTATGAATGCTACCAATACTGGATAACTGCAGTTACAGGTAAGTAACTTATTTTCTTATCCAGTATTGGATCTTGCATAGATTCACATGCTTGATTCAGAGTAGCAAGCAGTATTGTGGGTAATTTAAGTACCGTTAGAGGATGGTGAGTAAGAATGCAAAACATCTTCATAATAATCTATACGCATAAATACATCCATATATATATATATATATATATCCACCAACAAAGGGTTGCCCTTATGAAAACGCCTACACACAAGAGAGTTAAACTCCATAATATTTATTGTGGGCTGCAAACAGAACAGGCTCCTTCCTTCAGTTCATCTACTGAAGCCAAACGCGTTTCGGGCAGCACTTTGCCCTTGGTCACTGGCTAAAAACAAAGTCTCGGCCAGCATGCAGGGAACTCATTTTAAACAAATTACAGGGTCCCGCCCCTGTGGGCATATTCCACAATGCCTTCTGGTACTCGTGGTTCCCCTCGTTATCCGCAGTGGGTGCAAGCCAGGTTTGTTGAAATACATATCTCCTACCCATGTGGGTTACTTCCAGAGGGAGAACATAGCTTCTGCTGCCAATATCACGTCCCACAACGACGGACTCTCTGTCCTCTCGGCTCCCCAGAAATCCAGGCACCGCAGGTCCGCTTTGAGCAGCGGGGCGTTTTCGCGGCTGAGCACCCCGCTACTAATCCACCAACAAAAGGTTGCCCTTATGAAAACGCCTACACACAAGAGAGTTAAACTCCATAATATTTATTGTGGGCTGCAAACAGAACAGGCTCCTTCCTTCACTTCATCTACTGAAGCCAAACGCGTTTCGGGCAGCACTGTGCCCTTGGTCACTGGCTAAAAACAAAGTCACGGCCGGCATGCAGGGAACTCATTTTAAACAAATTACAGAGTCCTGCCCCTGTGGGCGTATGCCACAATGCCTTCTGGTACTCGTGGTTCCCCTCGTTATCCGCAGTGGGTGCAAGCCGGGTTTGTTGAAATACATATCTCTTACCCATGTGGGTTACTTCCAGAGGGAGAACATAGCTTCTGCTGCCAATATCACGTCCCACAACGACGGACTCTCTGTCCTCTCGGCTCCCCAGAAATCCAGGCACCGCAGGTCCGCTTTGAGCAGCGGGACGTTTTCGCGGCTGAGCACGTCGCTACTAATCCACCAACAAAGGTTGCCCTTTTGAAAACGCCTACACACAAGAGAGTTAAACTCCATAATATTTATTGTGGGCTGCAAACAGAACAGGCTCCTTCCTTCAGTTCATCTACTGAAGCCAAACGCGTTTCGGGCAGCACTTTGCCCTTGGTCACTGGCTAAAAACAAATACATATATATTGAGCTTGTAAGCTTTTATAACTATAACAGATAGATAAATAACCATAAAAGAAAAACGTAATAGATAATACACAACAGTATGTAATGCATTGGATTTTAAATATGAATAAAGCTCTCGATATAAAGAGGCTCACCTTTTTGAAACAGATGGCGTAGCACCGCCTGACCTACGGCTGCGTCGCTGAGTTGTGCGGATTCCAGGCAGTAGTGCTGTGTAAACCTGTGGGCTCTCTTCCACGTAGAAGCACAACGTATCTTCTCTAGTGGAACTCCTGCAAACAGAGCAGCCGAAGTGATCACAGCTCTTATTGAATGTGCTTTAGCTTTTGTTGTTAGCTGTTTGCCAGCTTTGGAGTGGCAAAACTGAATTGCTGCTGAAATCCATCTTGATATTGTGGCTTTCGTAACTGCAGTCCCTTGATGAGATTTATTATAAGACACTAGCAGTTGATCTGTTTAGTAAATATTCTTTGTATGGTAGAAATAGATCTTAAGACATCGCCTAATGTACAATATATGAGGCGATCCTTTGGCCGGTGATGCCGGATTAGGAAGAAATGACTGCAGTATGATAGGTTAATTGAGATGAAATTGAGTAGGAACCTTAGGAATGAAATTTGCGTTTGTTGTGAGAAGTACAAACTTCTCAGTGAAACGCAGAAAAGGCTCTTCGTTGTAAAAGCCTGTACTTCGCTGACTCTTATTGTGGAGATGAGAACCGGTAATAGAGTAATCTGTCACATGAGGAATTTTAACTCAGCTTTGTGAATTGGTTCGAAAAGCTGTTTCATGAGTTGCAAGAGTACCACACTGAGGAGCCATTATGAGGGCGGAGCACGCACAGTGGAAAAGCCCTGAAGAGATCTTTCATAAACAGTTTTATCACTCTAGTAGAACAAAGAGAGAGAGATTGCACCAATTGTCTGTATCGTGAAATAGCCGCAAGGCGAACTTTGACCGATGCATGCACAAGATCTGATTTAGCCAGCAAGAGGAGAAAGGCAGGATCTGATCAGGAGATGCTTCTAATGGGTGTAAGTTACTCTGGTGACACCATAAACAGAATTTTTTTCCATTTCAACTTGAATGTTTTATTGGTGTCTTCTGCTTGTGATTTGGATAATATCTCTCTGCATTCCTGAGTGATGTTTAAGTCTCGAAACTCATAGACCTCAGGAGCCATGCATGTAAGTGGAGAGAGGCTGGCTCCAGATGTAAGATCTGGCCCTGGTTCATTGTCAATAGTGTTCGTGTTGTTGGTAGGCGAATGGGACTGGTCTCTGACAGGAGGAGGAGCTCTGTAAACCAGTGCTGTTTGGGCCACTTGGAAGTGATCAAGATGAGGCGACAGTGCTCCATTTTCATTTTGCTGAGAACCTTTGGGATTAGTGGGATGGGGGAAAAGCGTAAACATAAATCATGGACCATGGCATTGAAAGGGCATTTCCCCATGACCCTGGGAGGGGATATCAACTGCCATAGAACTGGCATTTGATGTTGCTGTTTGTTGGGAAGAGATCCAATACTGGTTTCCCTCACAGCGAGGATTTTTTGTCCAGTTGAAGGCGATCCAGCTCCCACTTGTGGCAATTGTCTTTGGCTCTGCTGCGAGAGTCCGCTAAGATGTTGTCCACTCCAGACACATGCTTGGCCTTCAGGAATATCTTGTGGGTCGTGAGCAAACTCCAAAGCTCTTGGGCTTCGTAAGACAGCGTCGGAGATTTGGTACCACCTTGTTCGTTGATATAATCCATGCTGGTCGTATTGTCAGTACGGACCAGCACAGAGGATCAGGCGATTTGTGGGAGAAAAGCCTGCAGGGTAAGAAAGATGGCTGTGAGCTCCAGGCTTTTGATGTGAATAGATTTCTGACGTGCCGACCACTTTCATTGGATCTGTAGGTCCTGTAAGTGGCCACCCCAGCCTCCTAGTGAAGCGTCCATGGTGATTATAAAATCGGGTACCAAAGGCAGAAACGTGAGGCCTTGAGAGAGAGGAGATATCTGAGACCACTACATTAAAGCTTCTATCATCCTTGGGGTTGTGGTTTTTAAAGCCTCGGAGAACCCTTCCAATGAATCCAAGCTCTTCCTGTAATGGCCTCATCTTGAGGCGTGCCAGCGGAACTAGGTTGATTGCGTAAGAAATCATTCCCAGTAGCAACTTGAACAGCCTCACTGAAACTTACTTTTTTCTTGAGCTTTTGTGAGACAAATCTGCTAGTCTGCTTTGTCTTTCCTGGGAGAGGAAGCTTTGTTCTGGATTGTATCCAGGTCAGCTCCTAGAAACTGCATAGTTTGGGAGTAGTTGAAGATTTTTGTTGATTGATAGTGAGACCCAGCTTGAGAAACAGTGACAGGTAGGCTTTGGTAGCTTTGGCAGCTTGCCTTGAAGTTGCCGCTTTTAGCAGCTAGTTGTCTAGGTAGGGGAATACCTTATGACCTTGTTTCCTTATGGCGGCTGCTACTGGAGCCAAACACTTGGTGAATATGCAAGGGGCTGACTTGAGGCCGAATGTGAGGACTCGGAATTGGTAATAGGTACTAGCTACTGTGAAGCGGTTATGTTTGCAGTGTTAGGGATGGGTGGGGACATGAAAATATGCATCTTCCAGATCTAGAGACATCATGAAATCTCAGTTGATTAGGAGGTGGAGAATGTCGGAGAGAGAAATCATTCAAAAGTATTGGTTGCAGAGAAATTTGTTTAGCTTTCTGAGGCCCAGAATGGGCCTCCATTCCCCTGTTTTCTTTCTTATGTGGAACAAATGGGAGTATATTCCCCTTCCTTTCTGAGCAACCAAAACCTTCTCTATTGCTCCCTTGGCAAGCGTTATGAGGGCCTCCTTTTTCAAAAGGTGACGACGAGGGGGTGCACTCTCCTTGGCGGAGTGTTTGGTGGTCTTTCTGTAAACTCTAGGGTATGGCCATAGGTAACTATGTCTAATACCCATCTGTCTGATGTGATGCTTCTCCATTGATGTAGGTAGTTGGAGATGTTCGCACCTACGGTGTGTGACGTAGGTGATGTAGCTGGTACTTGTTTGAGGTCACAGTTTGCGGCCTGTATCCCGGCTCTGGGGTGGTAGCTTTCGGCGGAGACCTTGCCTTGCATAACCAGATATGGATGGTTGATGATACGCCTGTTGTTGATAGGCAAGTCTAAATTGGGGTTGGTAGGTCCAGTATGATTGGGAGCGCTGATAACCACTCCTGTATGTTGAGAAACCTTGGCCACATGTCCCCTGAAAGGGCAACTTCCTGTACTGGAGGGTGCTGAGGGACTTGGTTCTGTTAGTATCAGTCTTGATGGCTAAGAGGTCATCATCGATATGCTTGCCGAATACTGTGTCCCCATCATAACCCATATCAAGGATCTTAGACTGAACTTCAGGCCTAAGTGAGGTTGCCTTAAGCCTTCCTTGGCATCTTAAAACTGCTGTGCCCACTAGCTGGAGGAAGCCAGTGGAGGCAATGTCCATGGCACAGTCTATTAGCTCTGCGGAGGAACGCTCGCCCTCCTACAATATTTTCTTGGTCTAAGATCTTTTATCTTCAGGGATTAGGTCGATGGCTGCACTAACTGTGATGGAGGACATTGAGGAAACCTTTTGCCTACGTTATCTAAATGACGTCCTTCTTTGTCTGGCGGTGCTGATATAGGTGCAGATGGGTTTCTGGAGTGACGCTGTGCCACTTGAGAAATTTTAGAATCCGATTTGGGGTGTCCTGTCAAGCATGCAGGGGAATCCTCTGGAGCCCTGTACTTTTTATCAATATGAGGCAGGACAGCCACCATTGTAGCAGGGTTTTTCATGATTTTCACACCCTCTTGCCAGATGTAGTCTATAATTCGTCCATTCTGAGTGGAGGATCAGAATAGTACCTGAACTCCTCATGATGCCTCTGAGGAGAGGATAATAGCCCTGATAACAATGGCCTTCGTCCTCGAAGTCGTCTTCTTCCTGGTACTTGACCTGGAGCTCTGACGGGCTATGAGCTGTTCCAAAGGGGCGTTCATCCTATGACTTCTCTAGGTCCAGTAGTTGACTTGGAGACAGAGGTGACACTTTGCTGGGTAAAGTATCCTCAGGCCGCAGAGAGGTCTTTGATATTTTAGTAATCTTAATTTTCATCAATGGTGGTGTTGATGGCGTCGTCGTCAGCGCAATGTAGGTTTCCTGCTTTGAGATTGTTGTGGACATTATTCCCTCATAAATGGAATTGTCGTAGATGTCGTCGACGGGGACAGGGGAAGCATTGTCAACAGAGACATTGCCGACGGAATCATTGCCGATGAAGTTGGTGTCAATGGTAATGGTGTTATCGCTGACTGTGCTATCATTGAGGGGGTCAATGATGAGGTCTTCGTTGACGCTGTAATCCTCGTCGATGGGATGGGAGCATCAATGGCTGCTGTCGGCGTTGTCTTTGCCGTCGATGGTCTTGACGACGAGACGGTAGTCACTGTCGTCATCGACGATCTTGCTGTGGACGGTGATGGTGCCATCGAAAGGGCTGTGAGAGAGGATTTATGCCTCATTGTCGACTAATCTGAGGAGGAAGAATGAGGATGATCTCTAGCCTTTGTAGAAGGAGTATTTGGCTCAGACAATACTGTTTCTGAGGAGAATTGCTTCTGTTTCTCCTTTTTAGAGTTCTTAGACTGGTTAAATGTTTTTCTACTCTCCTCCAAAGTCTCAACCTGGGATCTTGATCTTTTGCGAGATCTTGAAGAGGCCTCCCTATCCTCCTCAGAAGGTGACCTCTGAGTTTTGACTTTTGAAGCCGTAAAGGAAGCCTCCCCTCCCTATCCCTCAAGGTCTTGGAGGAAAAGGTATGAGAAATGTTACATTCCTTTACCTTGTGTTGAGGGTAGAGGCAATAAAGTCAAGCATTATGTGGGTCATCCACATGTAATCTTTTCTTCCCACAGGTCTTGCAGGGTCGGAAAAGGCCTTTAGTGTCAGACATAGTAGAAGTAGAACTAGTTCTGAATGTCTTACTTGAAGAAAAAACTAAGCAGAGCTCAGGGAGACTCCCTTCACACTCGACTGTAGGAGGCTGGCTCAGTATATGATGTACACCTATTGGTGAGGCACCCTGCACTGAGTCCAGGCAACCCTTAGTGATAGTAGTAGTGGCCCTGATAACCAATGCTCTCAAGGGATAGCTGTGGAGAGCAGCCAAGGCTTATTCATTAAGGTGTAAAGCAGGTTCATTACCACACAGTCAAACAGTGAAGCTTACACACAAGAAAGAACCACACCAGTGTTAGAAAAATACCTTATATTTATTGTACACCAACACTAAACCTACTTTTGATATCAATACACATAGAAATATACTTGAAAACAGGTAAATAAAGCATAGAAAGCACATGGGCCCCTATGGCGGGGGGAGGGAGGGGCAAACCATATACTAAGAAAATGGACTGTGAGGTGAGTACCAAATCAAGACTACCACCCAAGCAACTGGGGACCAGGGGGAGCACGTGACCAAAACAGGTAAGTAACAAAGGGGCATATTTACAAACAAATGTCGGAGCGTGGTGCTATGCCAAATTTGGCAACGCCGCACTGTGACATTTTTTAAACGCAGGGATGCCCTATTCACAAGAATATGGCGCACCCCTGTGTTTCCCCTAGCGCTGGCGCGAAAAAAAGCTGCTTAGCGCCAGCGCATGCACCCTGCTGCCATGTTTCAAGGGTGCCTGTGCTGCAGCGGTGATTTTTATGTGGAGGAAGGAACACCTACCTGCACATCAACAATCAAAAATGGTGATTTCCTCTTTCGATGTGTGCTGCAGAATGCAGCACACAAGGAAAAAGCAAACAAATTTCTCCTCGTATCACCATTCTAAGACCAGGTATTCCCTGGCGTTAGTTTTTGGCACTGCCGCAGACTTGTAAATCTGTGGGACCATCAAAAAGCAATGGGTGTTGCGGTGGAACGCCCACTGCAACAACCATTGCACGGCCCTTTGTCGCAGATGACTGCAAGGAAAGGGGCATATTTACAAGGTGGCGTTAAGCCCGGTTAAGTGGCTTAGCGTCACCTTGTAAATATGGGGAATGGTGCAACGCCACCGGAGCATCAAAAAAAGTGACGCTCTGGTGGCGATAGGGGCATGTACATATGCAATTCAACAAAGAGATTCTACTACAAAAACATATAAACGCACGTAAGTGTGTGCTTAATCTTACTTGCGGTGTTTTTAAAAAACGGTGGTTATTAGAAAAAAGGAATACCTTCTCATGTTTGTAGGAAGGACAGTGTTCAAAAAGTTGTAAAATACCCCTCACACACTGAAACCTGATTCAGTGTCATGTTTCATCATTGGGGTCTTCCCGCCCCTCTACGGGACGGGGCGTGCTACTACCTACGTGGACGCGGGAGCACTTACTTTAGTGATTAGTGTATATGTGTAGTGCGTGGGATCGTGAAATATAAATATATGTGATGGTTTAAAAATTCCCTGGCTAGTGGAAAAGAATACACTTTATTAGCTTCCCTAGCTGAGAATGGTAAAAAAAGGGGGGAAAAAAAGTAGATGGTGTACTTTAATGGGTCACTTTCTACAAGGTCGACATGTTTCAGAAACTATCCCCTAGGCTTTCTTCTTCAGGACAGAAACGATCCCTATAACGCCTCACTGGGCTGTATAAATGTACATAGGCCTACTGATCACAAGTACTCGTCTCTGCGCCCCAATTGCGCATTTGAAAATTATATCATTAGTATATCATTCGTATATTAATGTGCTCTCTCCATGAGATGTCACGAGGGGTATAGGGGCGCCTTCATACAGACAATGCTGCCGGCTGCTAGAACACCTGGGAATACCTTCTCGTGGCTCTCCGGGAACTGGAACAGGAGCTTGTACATATGCCCCTACGTTTTGGTAGGCGCCCGAGTGCAGAGTTTTACAGATTCAGGACCCTTCCCAGAGGACCCCGAGGAAACACTTTGGCAACAGGAATGTTGGAGGACACCCCCACTTGTGGATACCAAGAGAACCAGAATACCTGCACCAGGGAGCCCAGGTGCATAGGTGCGAAGTGGTGTCGGAGCTGCCCATTGACTCCAATAGGGGAGCTTGGATCTCGGGCTGCGACAGAGTCTCGTGGACCAGGTCGGTGGACCCCAGATGTGTATTCCAGATGAGGAGTACCTTCAAAAGGAGGGGACAGAGTCCAAACCACCCAGTGATGTCCAGGAGGCGCAGAAGCACAATGCCAACCGTTGTCTGAGGGACTTTGCTTTAGCCTGCAGGCCTTAAACATGCAGTTTTGGAGCCCAGGAGACGATGCAGAAGCACAGGAGACATCCACAATCTGTCACACGTTGGTTGTCGAGAGTCAGGAAGGTCGGTCAGTGGCCGTCAGAACCATCAACAAGCCTTGGCAAACGCAACAGACGTGTTGCACGAAGAAATACTTTGGGGCAGACCAGCAAGGTCTGTGGAACTCACCCAGCAAGGGTAAGTCAGGACCGGCCCCCAGCACGCAGGTAAGCCAGCAGGAATCGATGGAGACCCCGGGAGACCCTCTGACAGCAGACACAGGGAGTCGCAGGGAGGCCTCAGCAACGCACACAAGATGGAGGCCCACGTCGCTGGAGATGCAGTGAGGACAACACTCTTGGAGCTGTGTGATGCTTGAGGCTGGGGTTTCTTAGAGCTTGAAGATGTTTGTTCAGGAGAGCCAACAAGCCTTGGCAAACAGACGCAGTGCACAAGGATGCGGTTCCGGTAGGCAGGAGAGGGATTGCAGTCTCCCAAGTTGCAGGTAAGACAGGTAAGGCCACTGGAGAGCCACCAAACTACAAGCTGTGTTACACAGCAGGAAGGTGTTCATGGGACAGCAGGATCCACAAGTAAGTCGTCGTCACTGAGGTGCCTGCAGATGCAGGGGAGTGACTCCTTCACTCCAAGGGAGATTCCTTCTTGCTGTCTTGATGCAGGCAGAGTCGTTTGGTGACTCTGGAGGATGCACAGCCACAGAAGTTGCAGAACTTGGAAGAGCACTGAGAAGAAGTTGCAATAGGAGTCTTCCTACCAGAAGCAATCTTGTCTTGGTTCCTGGCTTGGTTCCAGCAGCAGAGTTCGGTGCCCAACAGCAGAAGAGTCTTGAGACAGATCTTCAGGGGAAGCCAGTCAGTTCTTGAAGACGAAGTCTGGACAAATCTAAGGATCCACCCTCAGGGGAGCCCTTAATTAACCCAGAAATGGGGTAGGACTACTTCTGCGGTGACCCACCTATCAGGAGGGGTCAGGGATGCAACTCTGGTGAACTGGAAAGTCAGATGCTCCCAGGGGCCTCTGCCCATCTGAGGTTTCACGATGGCAGAATAAAGTGGCCACCTGGCAGAGCTCTGGGCACCTCCCAGGGGAGGTGCTGGACAGGTGGGGTGGACACTCCCCTGTCCTTTCTTTAGTTTTGCGCCAGAGCGGGAGCTAAGGGCTCCTGGACTGGGCAAAACCGATTTATGCAAGGAGCGTACCAAATGTGCCCTTCAAACAGTGCTGGATTCATCCCTGTGGAGGCACCTAGGCAGTCAAGATTTCGGGGCCCCCTTGCTAATTATGTCCTAATATGTTTTTAATTTTACCAACCAACAATTTTAATAATTAACACGTACGTAGTATGCACCAGATTTTTTAACAAACTGACAGCTGCCAGAAGATGAGCTTTTACGAGACAAATGGTTATGAGAATCTGATGTCTCTGGTTTATGTACTTTAAGTTGTTAATGGGTACATTACATTAATACAGTATTTTCTCTATAGAGTCTTTAATGTAAAGTTTTCTTTCTTTGAGTTGATTCATTTTTTCTATCTTTTGGAAACAATTTAAGAAAGCTTGATTGTAATTTTCTTTCAAGATCAAAGGAAAATTATTTTGATTCACTGTCGTGGGGCCCCTAAAAGGAGTGGGGCCCATAGGCCGGTGCCTACTTTTGCCCATTTGGTAATCCGAAACTGCCTATAAATCAGTCTGGAGGGGCTTGGGAGCACCCCCACCCTAGTCTAAGACACCTCATTCTAAGGGAAGGGTGGCTACACCTCTCCTCTACAGGAAATCCTTTGTACTGCCTGTCCCTGCCCGAGTTAATCTCAGCAGCAGGAGGGCAGAACAGTGTCTGGGGTCGGCCGCAGCGCTAGCTTGCATGCAGACCCTGCAAGGCTACACAGGTAGACATGGCGGGGTGCTCTAAGGAGCCCCCCAGTACATGGTATCATGCAACTAACACTGGAATCGATGTAGTTGTATGATTCCAACGTGTTTGATACCAAACATGACCGGGTTCGGTGAAACCATTATGTAGTTGGACATCTCTACTTGGCCAGTGTCCACTACATAGCTTAAAATGGCTTCCCCGCATTTACAAAGCCAAAGAATGGACTCCGGGTTAGTAGGGGTGTCTCTGCTAGTGCAGGGCACCCTCACACTTACAAACAAGCACCCGCCTGTGGGCTGTTAGGCCTTACTTAGTGGTGACTCTAAACCTTCTATCTCAAGTGAATGGTGCATGCACAATTTCAGGTAGGATGCAATGGCAGACCTGCAGACACAGTTTGCATGGGATCCCATTGGAGGCACAACACATGCTGCAGTCCATGGGAGACCCCTAGGTACCTTAGTACCATATATTAGGGACTTACAGGGGTACACCAGTATGCCAACTGTGGGGTGCACAAAGTACTTCCCAGTAAATTGAGGGAAGAGAGCACAGAAATTGGGGTCCTGACTAGCAGGATCCCTGTGTATTACATTCAAAACACACTGACACCAGGCATAAAGTGGGGGTAACAATGCCAAAAAGATTCTACTTCCCTACAACAACGTGTGTTGAAAATCGGAGGGATTCAGCCTCTCTTGGGAGTGTTCTAGAGGGTGCTAGCACCTGATGGCTTATAGTTCAAGTTTGGTCCTTTTTTTTAAAGGACATAGATAGGCTATTAAACTGATGGCCTATTGCAATTATAGGCTATGATAGTTATACATACTGCTTTACTATGATACCGTGGGACTCCCACTTCGACTACGGGGAATGTTTCAAGCATGTGAATCAATGAAAGATCCAAAACTGGATAATACTGGATTCTGTTCACTGTCAGTTATGCCCATGCATACACCTAATGAATGTCTGCTGGCTCACCTTGGTAAGCTTTCTGTCTTCACTTATCTCATAGTTCACATTCTCACTTTCTGCTGCCCGCACAGATCTGGGTCAGCCGCCATCATCCCAAATGCTACAAAGCAATACCCACTGTAAAGTCCTCTCTGTTCTTATGCCCCATAGTGATAATGATATTGCTGTGGGGTCATTGCTCACCAGATTCACTGAAGTACCTAGAAAACTATAAGGGTGTTCTATTATGCCAGTACCCATAAAGCGCACTGAAATATCAACAGTATGGCAAGGATTGTGTCCAGGTGTGACTGCCCCATTTAGATTCTCTGGAACAGGCAAGAAATTATAATTATCTCTTTGGTGCCAGTATAAATAGAGCAACTGAAATACCACTGGGATTATCAAGATATACACCAATTCAGCAAAATACCTAGAGAGTAAATCACGTATCTCCTCTAGGTCAGTAGCCATCAAATTGACCCACACATTGACAAAATGATTTGGATGGCCCTCTAGATTCATTGAAATACCCAGGCAACTATAAGAAATAAAATGGTTTTTGGTCAGTACTTATCCTTCCTATCAGTTCCAGTAAGGCACTTAGACGCTGTATGATCAATACACTCAACTAGGCATCAGAGTTGATTGGCCATGGATGATTGTCTGATTTCTGGAAAAAAAGGCTAAATCTGGAGGGCAATCAGAAAACATTTCACTAATATTTTTACACCTAAGCCAGACCTTAGTGTCACTGTCCACCACATCCTTAACGTAGCCAGAAAATACTCAAAGGATCTCTAAACCCTCACGAGAAGGGTTTAGATCTCCCTTAATGCCAATGGTAAGGCTACGCACCTCTCCCCCCCCACTGCCAAACTCATAGACTGACTGCATTGTACCTTATGGGTCAGCATTCCATATATGTTTAAAGATAATGAAAGATTGATGAGAATGTCCCTTGATTATCAAGATGACATTGTTCTGTTCAGGTTGTAATAAATAGGAGCTTTGCTGAAATGTCTCACCAGTGTCAGGAGCCCTACATTTTCCTCGTATTTCCACAAGAGCAGTGTTAAGTTTGTTTTACTTTGTCGATCCAAGAAGAAATACCTAAATCCGGGCCGGGATTAACTAGACATTCACAGAACCCAACATAGCAAGGGAACTTGCTGTTCTGCGTTGCATAAAATGTAGGGGCCTATTTATGAGGCCGTTTGCATTGCTCTTGCACCATGCAACATGGTGCAAGAGCAACATAAACTGTAAGACAGATTTTTGAAGCCATGCAAAGCCACTTTACGTGGCTCTGAGTGGCACCAAACGTCGGGAGTAATGCAACGCAGCTCAAATAGCTGCCTTGCATTATTCTGCCATGGGAAGGAGTTCCATGGGCACTGAGTAGGTATTCCCATGCAACTCCCATGGATTTTAATGCATACCCAGATTTACAAGAACTTGTAAACCAGGGGATGTGTCAAAATCTTACAAATCTATCAAAGTTACAATGGATATCCAGGAACCGCTGTGATAGCGGTTCTTGGAAATGCTAGAGTTGTCTGCAGGGTGGCAGACATCTCTAAATACGGGGGGTGGAGTACCCTAGCCATGGTGGGAGTAAAGCACTCTACAATGACGACGGTAATTACTCCATCCGACAATAACTAAGTCAGCTCCTAATGGCAGCCTCTATGTACAGGATCTGTGAATAGTGTTCAGGGAAGGCTGTGAACAGTGATAAGATTAGGAGTGAGATATATACACAGACAGTAGAAGATTTACTAATAAACTGATACCTGTAAACTGTCAGTAGGTTATTGTCATTACAATATCAATACATAGCTTCCATTTATTTTAGTGCAGCTACCCAGACTTCTCAATCGTCCAGCCTCTGGCTGAGAATAGTTGGCGAAGGAAAACGTTTACATTTATTCTTACAACTTTCTGAAACTTTGAAATATGGCTTGTAAGGTTTCTCAATTTTACTGCATGCAGAGACAGCCTCAGTATGCCATTTGTAACGGTTATTTCATTATCATTTCTATAAAATTGCAGGTGTGGATTTTGGAGAAAACTGTTGATTGCCTAAGAAACACGGTGAGTGCGTTGAATGTCAATACCATTTCATTAATTGTAAAATTATACAAACGCTGAGTGGTCATGTGGCCATCAGTATGAACTCATTTCAAAGAGTCATGATCATATCTAAATATAAAAAATATATTAAATAGGAGTCTGCAATCCTTGTTTGAAAACCTGTTTATATTTCCTTATTACAGACAAGCTTTTATTCTTCATGTTTGCAGCCATGCTATCCCTTTCATATGAAAGAGCAAGTCACCAAGGAATTAAGTGCTTTGTGGGAATGGTGATGATGTGATCATGTATTATAAGGAATAAAATACCCTCTGCTATGCATTACAAGGTTATTGTAAGTCAATCCTCGCTAGGGTAAATTAACTCCTCGCTGATTTTTAATATCCCTAAGATATATGACATAGGACATGTTATCCCACATCATTCCACCCAAATTGAACAATGAATGTGATACTGCAGTTGTAGATGTGACATTTCCCGAAGGTTACTGTGTTTTGATCCTAAGATCCTAAGATCACACAGAGCTCCATCAACCAGCATCAATAGTCCATGTTTACACAAAACCAATGACAAAGCAAATTTATGAATAAGAAAATAAGTTTCTTACCTGTAACTGCAGTTATCCAGTATTGGTATCTTTCATAGATTCACATGCTTGAATCATTCCCCGTTGTCGAAGTGGGAATCCCACTGTATCATAATAAAGTAGTATGTATAACTATCATAGGCTATAATGGCAATAGAACAAAAGAGGGGGACTATGGGCTTTTGAGAGGTCCAGCATACATGCCCTAAATAGACTTGAAAAGAAAAAGGTATGCAGTTCCTGTTGTGAGGAGAATAAGAAGGCAGGGAGGGGGGACTGGCAAGGTCCCTGACTACAAATTGGTAGTATTTGTGGGAAAGGAGGGGGACTGGGAAGTCCTTCCTTTTGGAATGAGGGCCCTCACACACCCAGCCTGCTGGGTGTCATGCTTCATCATCGGGCATGCTCCTCGTCGGGTCGGCGCTGCAATACCCGACGGGCACCCTATGCAGGGGCTCTTTGGCGGAGATCTTTTATTCCTTGCCGTATGGTGCAGTGGGTGTAAGGGGCCTTAGAAGTGTAGAAATGCAAGTGTGTGGATTAAAACAGGGAATGGAAGAGTCAGGTAAATTAGACTTTAATGATCCTGCCTTCCCCCTAATTAAAAATGGAGTTGGCGACTCACTGCAATTATGCTGCAGCGTGTTGTGCTCAATCTCGTGCGGTCGACATGTTTCTTGCCTGTTTAGTCAGGTGGATCTAGCGGCAATTCCTCAGGACCTAGTGAAATTAGTTACTCTACACTCAAATATGGTGAGACTGTGATGTTCTAGCCTATTATTACCACAAGTGGCACCAAGAGATAAAGTACCTGTCGGGTATTGCAGCGCCGACCCGATGAGGAGCATGCCCGATGATGAAGCATGACACCCAGCAGGCTGGGTGTGTGAGGGCCCTCATTCCAAAAGGAAGGACTTCCCAGTCCCCCTCCTTTCCCACAAATACTACCAATTTGTAGTCAGGGACCTTGCCAGTCCCCCCTCCCTGCCTTCCAATTCTCCTCACAACAGGAACTGCATACCTTTTTCTTTTCAAGTCTATAATGGCAATAGGCCATCATTTTAATAGCCTATCTATGTCCTTTTTTTAAAAAAAACTAAACTTTAACTATAACCAATCAGGCGCTAGCACCCCCTACAACACTGTCAAGAGAGGCTGAGTCCCTAAGATTTCCAAGCACAAGTGGTAATAACATCCTTAGCTATAAGGGGAGCCTCTCCGGTGAGGAGGGTAGGTTGCATGTGAATCTATGAAAGATACCAATACTGGATAACTGCAGTTACAGGTAAGTAACTTATTTACTTATCCAGTCTTGGATCTTTCATAGATTCACGTGCATGAATCAGAGTAGCAAGCAGTATTGTAGGCAATGTAAGTACCTTTAGAGGATGGTGGGTAAGAAAGCAATACATCTATATGCATAAATATATAAATATATATGTCTCCCTTTGGTGTTCCTCCTCTGGGACACCCAATCCGGCGGCACCCGCCCAACAAACTCCGACTCCACTGCTTCCAGGTCAGTTTTAAAAAAAAATTCAAGTTTATTTGGCTTCCATATGGCACAAATGCACAGTCCTTATCTCCACAATCTCGGACCTTCAAGTTTATTTGGCTTCCATATGGCACAAATGCACAGTCCTTATCTCCACAATCTCGGACCGACGCGTTTCGGCGAAATGCCTTCTACTGGATCCAATATATATATATAGTCCCACAGAGGGAGATGCGAAATCACTTCTGAAAGCGTTGGAGAAATGCTTACGAAATGAGATGACAAAATGGTGGGAACAAAAGTCACTGCAGAAATATCAGGAGGCAGGACGGGTACCAAGAGGGCTTCGAATTCTATTGGCACCGAGTTTCGAAAACCCGAATCCAGACATGTTAACAGAATGGGCGGAGAATAACTTGACAGCTGCAATGAACTTAGTCAAAATTCTGATTAAATATGCCCAAATAGACCGTGATGAATTGCTGAAAGAAATCGACAGACTCAATGAGCAAATCGACAAACTGGAACAAACAGAGTATATTTCCAAAACTAGAAAAGGAATTCAGGACAGAATCAAAAAGCAGGAGGATAAAATCAAAATAAGAAAGGTACAGAAATTCGCCCGTGACAAAGAAGACTATGAACTTGGTCAAATTTTTACATTTGCACGGATAATGTCAAAAAAATGCTCTTCAATAATATGGCGAAAGCATCCAGCAATCCTATGATGGAGACAAACGATAAAATCAGCAATGCAGAATCATCAGCCTCTGATTTGAACTCACTGACAAGTGAAAGCGAATCGGAAGACGGAAGAAGCAATGTGCGCAGTGCTGGCGATGAGAAAAACAAACTGAAGCCAGGTGAAGAATTGCATTTTTTATCATACGACTAGAGGCAGACCCTACGACCTCACAATCAAAGGAAACAAGCAGAGTACGAAGAAACCAAAGGCGAAAAGCAAGGCGCAAGCACAGACGCGCCAAAATCAAAGCGAGGACAGTGGCGAAGGCGTTAGATGACAATACAATTATTAACCTGTCGCCTATAACTCTAACCAAAGCAGAAACACAACTTTTGGCTCTAGGACTCTCATATTGCCCGGAGAGCAATTTCAATTACAGTACAACGAGAGTAGATATATTTGGGTACATACGGAAACTGAAACTCAATAAATTCTTCACAATCAAAGAAGGCAATAATCATTTGACAAACAGAGAAAGATATGTGACAAGTAAAGACGGAACTAATTTAAATCTTCAAGTGTCAGATGCAGGAATGTTGCTTACACTCCATGAATTAAGTAGCGACAATCCCAATGCGCAAGACAGCAACGTGATGCAAATCTCAACACAAGAAAGACTAGACGCACTAAATATTATCCAGCCAAGTGCAGGATTGAGTCCTTTTAAAAGCAAATCTACCTTTTATCCTATGATGCCTAAGGACACGATTGACATTTTTCATGAAAGAGTCATGGATGACTTAAAACAGCTATATCATAAAGTCAATCATGGATACAAAAAAAGAAAATTCCGTGACAAAGAATATGACAATCTGATCTCCGAACTAAAGAACAATCAAGAAATAACAATCAACAAGTCCGACAAAGGTGGGAATTTGGTAATTTGGCCACGGAAAGACTGCATTCAAGAAGCATTGCGTCAACTCGAAAACACAACAGGCTATGAAAAAGCCTCCATGATGGAATACAAAAAAGCCAAAGATGTTTTAAAGAACAAATTACTGGCATACAAGAGACAGGGTTTAAAATCCAATCAGGAATATCTGTTCATGCACAAAGAATTTCTTGTGATCCCTACAATGTATCTAATCCCAAAGATACACAAGAAAACGACTCCCATACCAGGCAGACCAATTATTTCTGCAATTGAAGGAGTATGTGGGAATATTAGTCGTTATGTGGACTTTTTCCTACAGAGTCATGTCCAGCAACTCCCCACATATGTTAAAGATACAAGGGACTTCCTCAACAAATTACAACAAGTTGATTGGAAAGAGGGATATCTTTTAATTACATTGGACATAGAATCACTCTATACGAGTATTGAACACCAAGTAGGAATGGTTGCAGTCAAGCATTATTTGGACACTAGACCATTAAACTATCACAATCATAATATCATGTTACTTGAGCTAATAGAGTGGTGCCTTTTTAACAATTGTTTCATGTTTGGCAAAGAGGTTTAAAGACAATGTAGAGGTGTTGCCATGGGAGCCTGTTTCTCCCCCAGCTATGCTTGTTTGCATGTTGGCTGGTGGGAGGAACAGGCTCTCAGAGGAACCTATGCAAATACTGTCAACACTTGTGTAGCACATTGGTTCCGCTACATTGACGACGTTTTTATAGTATGGAAAGGGAATCAAACAAATGCTGAAATGTTTATAACTGACATTAACACCAATGATGTAAACCTAAAATTCACGTTGCATATGAGTTATCACAGTGTTGATTTTTTGGATACTACTGTATATGTAGCAGAAGGAAAATTGGCAACAACACTACATAGGAAGCCCCACTCTACATGCCATGAGCTCACACCCCAAACATCTCATTACAAGCATACCATATGGTGAGCTACTTAGACTAAAAAGAATCTGTAGCACAGAGGATGAACTTAAGAAATGTACACTGGCAGCTCTGGAAAGATTCAGACAGAGAGGCTATAGTGAGAGAATTCTCATGGAAGCTAGTAGAAAGGCAGCATCAAGATCTAGGGAATCTCTTTTGAAGCAAAACTAGCTGTACCCAGGTAGAGAATGCTACAACAGACAGGGAAACCAATGCACCTAGACTCATAACGACTTACAGTCGGCAACAGAGGCAAGTAAAAGCAATAATTAATCAAAACTGGCCCATTTTGCTTACGGACGGAGTGCTGGCACCTAATTTGCCATCTGTGCCAACACTCACTTTTAGACGTGCGAATCTATGAGAACGGAGTTGGTTAAAAGCAGCCCTGAAATTACTCTCAACAGTTCATGGTTAAAACCTAGACAAGGGTTTTTCAAGTGCTCATCGTGCAGGGCTTGCAAATTCGGAGAGAATACCACACATTACGATGTACCTTTCAGTCCGTCAAAAAGAGAAATAAAAGGCCACTATACTTGCCGCACAGAGTTTGCAGTATATGTCCTCACATGCACATGTGGCCTCAATTACATTGGAAGCACAAAGTTACAGGTGCATGTTCGCATTTTACAGCATCTGCGTGCTATAGTCAATAATGATATTAATTATCCTGTAGCTGGTCACTTCAAGACAGTTCATAACAACAACCTTAGCTATCTAAAGTATTTTGTAGTTGCAGCAATTCCAGTACCCCATAGAGGGGGTAATAGAGAACGTATGCTCAGACAATTAGAAACTCCTATGATCATGGAATTTGACAGTAAAGCCCCTAATGGATTAAACACCACAGAGGACCTCCACAATTTCCTTTAATAAATATATACATAATGGTACTGTTCCTAGAAGTCTTAACTTTTGCAATATTACAACAAGGTGGTAGTATTTCGTTCTAAGGATGCACACGACAGCCTCGCATCAACAAATAAGTTTACGTTATCATCCTTTGATCATAAATGAACTGTTTTTATAAAAAATGATGAATTTCCCCATAAAAATGAATTGTATTTTTAGATGTGTTTTTTTAAATCGTATTTATTGTATATATTTATGGTATTATAATTGTAATAAGCACATTATTTTAATTAGGCACAATATGCACTCAGCAACTTGACACTTAGCACTTTATTTGTATATTTGCACAAAAGATTGGAGGCATTAGTCACTTTTCTGTAGATATAGTAATATCAGTATTATGAATTGATAGAGCATATTGAAGAATCAAATCATCTGGAGCAACTAGCGAACCGGTACATATAATGTGGGCTCCAATTGTTGCACCAGCAGACGTGGAACAATAGATAGATATGATATTCAAATCATGTTTTATTATGTGAGTGTCTAGTTTCATTTAGGCCGGTTACGCACCATGCAGTGGTGACATTTAAGCATTCATGTAGTCATCGAGGTGTGCTTCGTTAAGTTGAAAACAATAATTTAAGAAATGCTCAAAGATTGTAAATGTAATTTTTCTGATTTTTACCGTATATTTATTATAGTGCCGGCTGGCTCTATATATATTTTATTAGATCTTGGAATATGTGACGCTATAATGCCATCATACCGAATAGTGCTGATACAAAGTCTTTTTTCTATGTTTATTGGGGATCACATGACACATTAGGGTGGTATTTAAAAAGTTCATGGCAACGTATTTCCGCATGTGATCAAGGCTGCTCCGGCAGCCGAAACGCGTTATGACTGGCTTCATGTGAGGAATAAACATTGATTTCGCCAAAATACCAGAGGAGTTCGTGCTTTCTTCATCGCCTGAAAGGAGGTTGGGGACGGCAAAGTTATAGTTTTGAATATATATATATACATATATATATATATATATATATATATATATATATATATATATATATATATATATTAAGCATGCAAGATTTTATATCTATGACAGATAGACATAAAACCATAAAAAGAAAACTGTAACAGACAACACACAAAAATATGATATGCATTGGCATTTACCTCTATGTAAAGAGGCTCACTATATTGAAACGGATGGCGTAGAACCGTCTGGCCTACGGTTGCGCTGATTCCAGGTAGTAGTGCTGTGTAAACATGTGGAAGCTCTTCCACTTCACAGCACAAACATATCTTCCTAGTGGAACCCCTGCAAACAGAGCAGCAAAAGTGAATACAGCTCTTGTTGAATGTGCTTCAGCTTTCGTTGTTAGCGGTTTGCCAGCTTTGGAGTGGCAAGACTGAATTGCTGATTAAATCCATCTTGCTATTGTGCCTCTCGTAACTGCAGTCCCTTGACAAGATTGGCTATAAGACAATAGCAGTTGATCTATTTCGCGAATATTCTTTGCATGGTGGAGACAGAACATAAGACATCGCTTAATGTCCAATGTATGAAGTGATTTTTCGGCAGGTGATGCCATATTAGAGAAAAATGACTGCATTATGACAGGTTCATTGAGATGAAATTGAGTAGGAAACTTAGGCATGAATTTGGGGTTTGCTCTGAGAAGTACGAACTCTCCAGTGAAACACAGAAAAGGCTCTTGTGTTGTAAAAGCCTATATTTCACTAACTCTTTTTGTGGAGGTGAGAGCGAGTAATAGAGCAACCTTCCTCGTGAGAAATTTTGACTCAGCTTTGTGAATGGGTTTTAAAGGCTGTCTCATGAGTTGCGAGAGTACCACATTGAGGAGCCATTCTGGGGAAGGAGCATTCACCAGTTGGAAAGCCCTGAACAGACCTTTCCTAAACTGTTTTATCACTCTAGTAGAATAGAGAGAGAGAGATCTCACCGATCATCTGTACTGTGAATTAGCCACAAGGTGAACTTTAACCAATGCATGCACAAGACCTGATTTAGCCAGTGAGAGGAGATAAGGCAGGATCTGATCAGAAGATGGGTCTAACGGGTGTAAATTACTCTGATGTCACCATAAACAGAATCTTTTCAACATGTATGTTTTATTGGTGTCTTCCGCTCGTGCTTTGGATAATATACCTCTATATTCCTGAGTGATGTTTAAGTCTCGAAACTCATAGAACTCAGGAGCCATGCATGTAAGTGGAGAGAGGCTGGCTTCAGATGTAAGATCTTGCCCTGGTTCATTCTCAACAGTGTTCATGTTGTTGGTAGGCGAATGAGACTGGTGTCTGACAGGAAGAGGAGCTTCGTAAACCAGTGCTGTCTGGCCATTTGGGAACGATCAAGATGAGGCGACAGTGCTCCATTTTCATTTTGCGGAGAACCTTTGGGATTAGTGGGAAAGGGGAAAGAGCGTAAGCATAAATCCCGGACCACTACATCAAAAGGGCATTCCCCCATGAGTCTTTATTGGTCAAACTTGCACAGCAGTAAGAGGATAGATATGCAAATGTAAATACCAAAATGCAGAGTAACAATTGACACTGCACTTCTCCCAAAAAAAAATGTAAATTGAAATGTCAATGATGCAGATCCTTGCAAGTTGTCAGCTAGTGGGTGGAAAAGTTTCAACACTGTTCCTAGAGATTGGCTCATGTGGCACTGACACAAGGGCATTGGGTAAACTTTAGCAAACTGGAAGTTGCACATGGCTGACTGCATCCACCTTGTGAGCTTGTGAGGGATGATGCTGGCCTCAGGAGGGACAGACTGCAGTTACATGGGCCACACCAGGCATTCCCAGGGACCCTTTCAGAATGCACCATTTCATTTAACGTTGTCACCACTGCCCCCGAAAGAGATAGTGGTTGCAATGCCAGCACCCTGCAAAAGTGAACATATGGAAGAGAGCATGCTGTCCCTTGTAGGCCTTCACCCTGCATTCACAACCATATGAGAGGAGTCACAGAAGAAACTTTACCTCTTGAATGTTAATGAGACTTGAGATATGCAAATAAGCGTTTGTGTTGTGCTGGTTTAGTACATAGAGCACAACAGTGAGTTCTGGGGGAGGCAGATGCTCTGATGCTGTGTAAGTGTGTAAGTGCAGTGCTAACCTGAAACCAGGCCAATTAACACATGTGGTTACCAATTTCTGGCATCAGTTATTGTATCTAACCAAATATGCACGGTATTTTACAATTGTCTAATACAAAACATTAATTTCTCCTAATTCTATTAAAGACAATACCGGAGCTCAGGGATCATGAACAAAAAATGATGGCTCTCAGACAACAGGTATGTACTCCAGGCTGTGTTGTGGTGTGTATTAACATGTTCCATGCCTGTTCCAACCTCAGTTTGATTGCTACAGACTAGAGTTCTTGGCTACTCAACATTCACAAAATTCTTGCTTTCCCAAGAGTCCACATCTTACTTCATAGCTTGCTTGTGCTTCTTCACACAAGAGCAAGAAATGTTGAAAACAAAACTATCTAAGGTATCTCAATATGTTTAATCCAGTTAACATTACCTTTCCTTTCACTTCTAGCATGTTAAAAACTTGCAAACTACAGTCTATTTATAATCGAATGCATTCTCAAATGTCTTCCTCTCAGTAAGCCACTGAATGTCTATCACTCACTACTAGCTGACAGGATGTTATTTCCTTTTCTTTCTTATACTCTGAACTTAGTCTCTCTCATTTGCTCTTTAACTTCCCGGAACTGTCCCCCAAAAAGTATTATTTGAGCTACGCTATTAAAATTGTTTTTACTATACAACAAACAATATTTTGAGCTGTGGTATAAAAATAGTTATAAAGTGACTTTCTGTTGTGTTTTGCTTCTCTCAAGATCTAGTAACGGGTAAAGCAAATTACAGTACAACAACTGCACTTTGCCCCTTCTGGCCCAGTTATGGAGTCAGTACCTATTGTAGCCATCCTTCTACACTCTAGTAAGAACAGAGGAGTATGCTGGGATAGGTGTAGTTATACAAAGGGTGTTCAGGGGACACATAAACACATAATAGTGCTGCCATGCATCCTTAGTACTGTCAGGCATTTTTCTCAGTTGGCAAGAGTTATTTAGAAATTTGTAGCCATGTGGAATGTGCCGAAGAGGGGCCACATTATGAAAAGGGCACATAGCCCCTGTTTGCTGTGCAGCACACCTTTAAGGAGGTGTGCCAGGTCAGAACAGGGACAGTGCATCCTATTACAGGTTTTGTACTGCCCCCAGGACACCAGTGAACTCACACCTTCCCTGGTAGTGGCACAATAGTGAAAGGCAGAATTTCACAGTGCAGGAGGCACCTCGCCCTGATTTACAAAGGGAGACAGTGAGTGACTGCACCTGCATTCATGGGCATGTCTAGGGGTTGAATGGGACTCTCTAACCCCCATGCAGAGTTTGACCTCAGGGGCAAAGTGATTGTGTACCATGTCTTTGTGGGGCACAATCCTTGACGTCTCCTGATGGTGTATTTGACACTGTGCCCAGGTCCAAAATATGTCACGGCTGCAGAGGCAAAGTGTTTTCCTCATTTGCATGCAGTCCCACCCCCATGCAAATTAGGTAATGCCTCCGAAAATAGCGCAGGCACTATATGTGCACCAGTACATTCAGTATTACGGAAAGGACCGCACAAGCATCTGAGGCCCCCTTCTGTAGTACCAAAGTGCCCCAGGTTGCAGAAAGTGGGGGGCATACACCTATTGTGCATCTGGCGCACTTTAGGTACTGTGCCCCCAGTCAGAAATGTCAAGCCAATGGTTAAAGCGATATTAAGGGCCTAATTTAAAGTATGGCGGTCGGTCCGCCACCTATAAGGGCGGAGGAAGAGATTACATCTGTCACCCTATTGGACTACTGCCCACCATAGTGTGAGATCACCGCTGCCCTGTGGTGATCTTTGTGCCTTCACAAGAGCCCGCGCCATAGTGGCTCCTGTGAAAGCATGGAAAGTTTGCTGAGCGCTCGCCATGTTTCAGTTGGCTATTTGCTAAACTTTTTGTTCTTCAAAAACAAACTCCCAACGCAGACGTTTGTTTTTTAAAAACACAATACTAATGACCCTGTATGATTTCTTACAGAGGTTGGGCATTATTAGTATTTTTTTGTTTAGGACCTCACTGGCAGTCCCAAACAGAAAAAAACATCAGCACATCCACTCTAAATAGGGCTGGTGTTCTGATGTTCTTAAACTGATGGACCCTACATCATCAGGGGGTGGTGTATGCTTTGCAATGGCGGAACCAGCAGGGCCGCCACTGCCAATCACCTGGCGGTTCGCACGACTCAAAATAGAGCCAATAGATCATCGGTTTGGAAGTCAGGGTACTCCACCATGTTTGCGAGAGACTACCCTGTCTACCAAACTCATAATAAAGCCTATATCATTAAGCTAGTCACTCTTTTTAAGCTGTTGCTTCATCATACATATGATGTGCCTGTGTTTGTTTTCTCCATCCTTGATGTACCACCAGTGTCTTTCAATATTTCCCCTGGCTTTAACTGCTAAACTTTGAAATACTTGAAGAAAGTTGGGTTGAAAATAACATTGAACATATATTGAATGTGGTCAGAAAAAGGCTCAAGAGGCAAACAGGAGGAACAGTCTTTTGCCATTAAAATTTGATTGTATGGGTGAGCCTTCTGTGCATCTAACCTCAGGGTAAATACAATATTGAGTGTAAACAGCATTTTGCCCCTGATATCAGATGTTGACTAATGGGAAATTATTACACTCCTGATGTTTTTCCCACACACAAATTCCACTAGGTAAAATGTGGAGCTATGTGTAAGGGGAAGGAGTTTGGAAACAATGGGGCTGTAAAGATTTTGTAGGATATCCCTGATTCCAGCTACTGAAACTTGGAATCAGGCGGTCAAATCATATGAGGGGAAAACTGCAACGTGTGGTACTAGTATTCCCCTGGGCAGTATTACCACAGAGAATATCTGAGAAACTTAGAATGAGAGCCAAAATGCGTAAACTTATATAATTATATCCTCAGTGGCTGTTTGTGACTTTCATTCCTTTCGTTGTTGATTTATCATTTATTAACTTACCGATTTATGCTCACTCCTCTAGCTTTTTCCCTAAGTTGATTTAAAATAGCCCTGATATCAGTCTAAATAACCCTAGTAAGGGCGACCTCTACTACCAGCAGCTTTCAGTAACAGTGGAAGTGAGCAGTGTATTGGGCTTGGGCAAGGGGAAAGAGATGATACCTTGTGCATTTGACAACATCTGATTTTGTGCTATAGAGTCACTGCACTTTCTACTTTTAACCCACACAGAAAGCAGATCTTCAATCAGCGAAGGACCTACGGCAGAATCGGGTGAGTGCCCTTACTAAGGGCGTTCTGAAAAAGAGGCATTTCTAGGATCCCTATATGTTTCTCTTTCTACCCCCTGTAAACAGCGCTGGACTGGGAACGCAGAGCAGCCCTGGCAATTTTGTTGGAAAAGCCCCCAGGGGAGGGGGTGTGGGGGTTCAAGTGTGAAGCACTGCTGCTTTTGTTACTGGGGGCCGATATTGCAGCACCACTGCAATACCAGCCCCAGTAACAAATTCGGCCCCCACGGCTACAAAATCGGTCCCCACCCTTCCAGCCTGATGCCCGCTATGGCCAGTCCGGACCTGCAGTTTACTTGTGAAAAAGGTACTAACACTAAAGACCTCTTTCTTGACCTATATTGCTTTTTATATGACCTAAACAGGTTCCACTATGTCAGTAACCCACCAATATTATGCAGTACCTCAAAATTTAAGACAGACAATATTTTATTACTATATTTTATTATATTTTTAACATGATTGTAGACAGAACGAGTGTGAATGTGTGGTACAAATGAACGAATTATAGGTTGCTGCTGGTTTAAGTATCTTGATACTTTTAGTAAATCTAGTTGTAATAAGCCATGAATTTTGATTTAATTGTCTGAAGAGATGAGCATTGTTTTGTATATATGCATGTTTTTGTGACTTTTGCTATTTAAAATGTATACTAAAAGATAAAATAATGTAATGCAAACTGAAAAAATTATTTTTATTGCACAAAGAAAACATGTTAAAAATATAATAAAATATAGTAATAAAATGTTGTCTGTCTTAAATTTTGAGGTACTGCATAATATTGGTGGGTTACTGACATAGTGGAACCTGTTTAGGTCATATAAAAAGCAATATAGGTCAAGAAAGAGGTCTTTAGTGTCAGTAGCTTTTGTTTCCCCACTCCTCTTGGACCTTAAAGTATTTTAGGGGGGGCCTTTCTTCCTTACAGTTACTTGTGAAAAAGGGCCAATTTCACCTCACTGAAGATACTTATTATTGAGTGGCTTAATGGAAAAGTTCATATGTTTTATGGATATGAAGACCCGGTAACATTCCACTCACATAATCCAGTTCTCAAGTGGTTGGGCTAGAGCCGTGTAATGGAGAGGCACAATAGAAGTGTTTCTCTATCTAGAGAAAGGCCCAAACGTACCCATCTAGCACATAATTTGTCTGGTAGATGGGTGGAGGTGGAAGAATATAATGATGGACGATTATAACCCCTATTTATTATTAAGGGCCTGATTTATTTGTTGGTGGAAAGGTACTCTATCGCAGCTGCAATGGAATACCCTTTCCACCAACCTGAAGGTCCTCCCACCTAATTTAGAGTCGAGGGGCCCTTCAGTGTATAGATGGCAGGGACTACGCCATCTCCGCTGTCTATATAATCTTCAAACGAACTGAACTAGTAGGGCCCATCGGAGGTTTGGCCATGTGTCCGCATACCGTATTTAGATTGGGAAGACACATCATCAGCAGATGCGGCCCGTGCAGGTAAGAGCGGTGAGGCCGGGTGAGGGGGATTCTGACAGACAACCACGAGGGAAAATTAAATAAATAATTAATTTTCCCTCGTCGTCTGTCGAAATCACCCCCCACCCAGCCCCGCCGCCCCACTGCTCTTACCTGCACGGACCACGGCTGATCACCAGTTTTCACTGTCTGTCACCGCCATGAAAAATCTTGGTGGTAAGAGGCAGTGAAAACTTTAAATGACCCCCATGCCATGAGCGAATGTTCCCATGGTGAGGGTGTCATTGTTCCTTTTATTCTGAAAAAGAAAAAATGACTTTGGGATTTTCTATTTGAAAATGAAAAAAGTTGTAAGTTTGGTGTGCAGCACCATCATGTTGATGGAGCCATCTATCAAAGTTACGATGCATTTCCAGGAACGGCTGTGATGACGGTTCCTGGAAATGCTAGAGATGTCCACAGGCTAGCAGACATCTCTAAATACGGTGGGTGGAGTACCCTCGGCATGGTGGGAGTAAAGCACTCCACAATGGCGACAGTAATTACTTCATCCGCCAATAACTAAATCAGCTCCTAAAACTAGTAACCAGTGGCAGCTCCTAGGTACAGGATCTGTGAATAGTGTTCAGGGAAGGCTGTGAACAGTGATAAGATTAGGACTGAGATATATTAAAAGACAGTAGGAGATTTACTAATAAACTGATACCTATAAATCGTCAGTAGATTATTGTCATTGCATTATCAATACATCTATTTATTTTAAGCCACCTACGCAGAGTTCTCAGTAGTTCAGCCTCTGGCTGAGAATGGCTGGAGAAGGAAACATTTTTCATATATTCTTACAACTTTCTGAAACTTTGAAATATGGGATTGTAAGGTTTCCCAATTTTACTGCATGCAGAGACAGCCTCAGTGTGTCATTTGTAAAGGTTATTTGATTATAATGTTTATAAAATTACAGGTGGGGAATTTGGAGAAAACAGTTGATCGCCAAAAAACCAGGGTGAGTGCTTTGGATGTCAGTACCATTTCATTAAGTGTATAATTATACAAACACTGAGTGGTCACGTGGCCATCAGTATGGACCCATTTCAAAGCTACATGATCATATCTAAATATAAAGAATATAATCAATAGGAGTCTGCAATCCCTGTATGAAAACCTGTTTATATTTCCTTATTACAGACAAGTTGTGATGTCTCTAGTCACCTAATGACATAGAGGCTCAACAGTAATGTTATCACAGTAGAGTTGTGATGTAATGCCTGCTGCCAGAGCCAGTTGCCAATGTTGGTCACGCAGCATAATTACAGCTGCAGTATAAACAACAAAAACAAAAACTGGCATTTTGTTCTTCTGATCTGTTTTTGTCTAAAACAAACAGTGGTCAGCAGAAAAGAGCTGTTGGAGGCAACATGTTTATGTCTTCCACGCTATGAGACATTACTGCACTTACAGAATCCCTTTATACGTTTCTCCGTAGTCTGAGCTACGGCATGTTTACTTTGGCTTACATTCAACTGATTCTAGTATGTTCTTTGGTGTGTTTAATTTAACATTACAGATTCTGCTTTTATTCTTCATGTTTGCAACCATGGTATCCCTTTAATATGAAAGAGCAAGTCACCAAGGAATTAAGTGCTTTGTGAGAGTGGTGATGGTGTGATTATGTATTATAAGGAATAAAATGCCCTGTGCTATACGTTACAAGGATATTGTAAGTCACCTCCAAGTTGACCTCATAAAGCAAATAGGCATTTGTTTTCAATCCTCACTAGGGTATCTTAACTCCTCAGTGATTTTCAATATCCCTAATATATATATGGCATAGGGCACGTTATCCCAGATATCATTCCACCCAAGTCTAACAATGAATGTGATAATGCAGTTGTTAATGTAACATTTCCTGAAGGTCACTGTGTTATGATCGTCAGATCACACGGAGCCACATCAGCCAGCATCAATGGTCCATGATTACACAAAACCAATGACAAAGCAAATTTAGGAATAATACTGGATTCTGTTCACTGTCAGTTATGCCCATGCATACACCTAATGAATGTCTGCCGGCTCACCTTGGCAAGCTTTCTGTCTTCACTTATCTCACAGTACAGATTCTCACTTTCTGCTGCCCCCACAGATCTGGGTCGGCCGCCATCATTACAAATGCTACAAAGCAATATCCACTGTAAAGTCCTCTCTGTTCTTATGCCCCATAGTGATAATGATATTGCTGTGGGGTCATTGCTCACCAGATTCACTGAAGTACCTAGAAAAGTATAAGGGTGTTCTATTATGCCAGTACCCATAAAGCGCGCTGAATTATCAACAGTATGGCAATGTTGTGTCCAGGTGTGACTGCCCCATTTAGATTCTCCGGAAAAGGTAAGAAATTACAATGATCTCTTTGGTGTCGGTATCAATAGAGCAACTGAAACACCACTGGGATTATCAAGATATACCCAATTCAGCGAAATACCTGGAGAATGAATCATGTATCCCCTCTATGTCAGTAGCCATCAGATTGACCCACATATTGACAAAATGATTTAAATGGCCCTCTGGATTCATTGAAATACCCAGGAAACTATAAGAAATGATATAATTTTTGGTCAGTACTTATCCGTCCTATCAGTTCCAGCGAGGCACTTAGACACTGTATGATCAATACACTCAACTAGGACATCAGAGTTGATTGGTAATGGAAGATTGTCTGATTTCTGAAATTATTTTAACTCTGAAGGGAAATCTGAGAATATTTATTTAATATTACTACACCTAAGCCAGACCTTAGCGTCACTGTCCACCACATCCTTAACGTAGCCAGAAAATACTCAGAGGATCGATAAACTCTCAGGAGAAGGCTTTAGATCTCCCCTACGCACCCATCAGTCCCATCCCAAACTCATAGACTGACTGCATTGTACCTTATGGGTACATACATGTTTAAAGATAATAAAAGATTGATGAGAATGTCCCTTGACTATCAAGATAACACTGTTCCGTTCAGGCTGTAATAAATAGGAGCTTTGCTGAAATGCCTGACCAGTGTCAGGAGCCCTACATTTTCCTTGTATTACCAACAAAAGCAGTGTCAAGTTTGTTTTACTATCTCAAACCAAGAAAAGTTACCTAAATCCAGACCGGGATTTATTAAACATTCACAGAAAGCAACATAGCAAGGGAACTTGCTGTTCTGCTTTCCATGAAAGTGTAAGGCCTACTTATGAGGCTGTTTGCGTTGCTCTTGCACCATGCAAAGTGGTGCAAGAGTAACGCAAACCTTAAGACATATTTTGAAGCCATGGAAAGCCACTCTGCACATCTCTGAGTGGCTCCAAAATTCTGGACTAATGCAACGCAGCGCAAATCGCTGCGTTGCATTACTCTGCCCTGGGAAGGTGTTCCATGGGCGTTGCATAGGTGTTCTCTTGCAACTCCCATGGCTTTTGACACATCCCCAGATTTAGAAGAGGTTGTAACCCTGGGGATGTGTCAAAAGCTTACAAATCTGTCAAATTTACAATACATTTCTATGGGGGGCATAACGAGGACACATATCTCTATTTCTCCTTGTTTCTTCCTCTTTATGTGCCTACTAGGATGGTTTTTGTGCAGGAAGATGTCCCTTTCTGCACAAAAACAATTGTGCATGCAACACAGGCATCCTTGCACCATGGTGCAAGGATGCCTGCATTGTGGCTAGACAGCCCATTGTGCACCAGTGCATGGGAAAGGACAGGAATGTGCCGTATCCATTAAATACAGCGCATTGGTGACTTGCTGCACTGCATTGTGGTGCACTTATGCTCTCTAGATGCACTGGCACACTTCTAGCTGCCTAGTACAAACACAGGCACCCTTACACCATGGTGCAAGGGTCCCCGCATTGTGGCTAGGCAGCCCATTGTGCACCAGCGCATGGGAAAGGACAAGAATGTGCCAAATTCCATTAAATACAGAGCATTGGTGACTTGCTGCACTGCAGTGATGTGCACTTTTGCTCTCTAGATGCACTGGCACACTTCTAGCTGCCTAGTACAAACACAGGCAGCCTTGTGTCATGAACCAAGGATGAAGGTGCGTGCGTTGTGCTTATGATTGTTTTTGTGCAGGAAGGAACACCTTCCTGCAAAAAACACAATCCTTAGAGGCTGTTCCTCTTTGTATGTGAGCTGTAGAATGCATCACAATGACAAACAGGAAGTAACAAGGAGAAATAAAGATATTTCTCCTCATTATGTTTCTCTCAAGTAGGCACATAATTTTAGTGCAAACCCAGGTTTTATGACTTTAGTGAATCTGGGTTTCCATCAAAATGCATGGGTGGTTGCACGTGAATGCCCGTGCGCCATCCATGTTACGCCTACCTGATGCAAATTAACACAAGGCAGCTTGGTGCGCTGCTTTGCGTTACTTTTATTTTACAAAGACATGCATATAAGGCCTTGCGTGGCTTAGTAAATTCTCAAATCCATTTTGCTCCGTGACCGCAACAAAAAAGTGGCACAACCAAGACGCAAAATGTTTGGTAATCTGAGCCTTATTTTTTAAGAATATAAGGTGCGTTCCTCCTCAGAGTCAGAGAAGCACTTCATCACCACAGGCTGCCCTGCGTCTTTCATATTTATTTTGGGGAAAGGGTTTTATGGTATCTGGATGATATCAAAACAACACAAAGCACTGCAATGAATATTCATTATTCCTCGAGAGCCTTGGTCCAAAGTTAAGTCATAGCGAAACTCAGTCATAAACATCTAGGATATAGACAAGTAAGGTATATAACAGCTCATTCTAGTAACTTGCATTATGTATATGTTGGCGCATACATAGCAGATGTATAGATTGGAATATGTATGTGTGAGCAGACACACACTTATGCACTATAAAAGCACAACCCTTTATTTATTTATTGGTTACATGGGTGGTAAATCTCATATAAATAAATAAAAGTATAATGAATTGATCTTACATTGAATGTGCCGTTCCTGAAACTTCTTTACTAATTCTGTTTTGTGCGCGTCCTAAAATGGGAACCAATGTCAATACATCAAGGTCTGCTGCCCCACAAGGTTTGCATCATTTGAAATAGTGGCTGATTTGCAATTGTATGACCCTTGAATGTTCTCTGCTTACATGGATGTTCCTTTGCAAATGAGGGTGCAGCTCTGCACTGGGATATAGAGTCTGAATTTGTGTAAGGATTTTATATATAATGAACCCAATCATTAACAGCTGGGGGACTTCACACAAGTATAATACTTTGAATCAGGGAAAAATTCACTACAAACGAGAATTCTATGTCAGGACACGGAGGCGAGGATTAGGCTTTTCTTTCTTCGTTTATTACAATAGCAGCCATCTTAGATAAACAAGAACAAACAACGAAGACTTCATATCCCATGAAGCTTCAGAGAAAACCAACATTCCAGAACATGGAGTCTCTATCCAATCAGGCGTCTCCTGGCTCCATAACTGCCACCGAGTCCTGCAGCGCTTTCTCTTTCTTCGCTGCTGCAGCCTCGGTGTCAGTTAAGTGCCTCACTTCCTCAGGGCTTTGGAGACTGTTTGATGTCCTTGTTTTGGCACCTTTTGTTTGTGGCATTTGTATTGTTGGGTCTAATGGCTTACTTGTGATTTGGTTAGAAGCCTCGGCTTCTTCAGCGGCCCCAGGAACGATTTTCCGCTCCAACGCGGCCACGTCTTGTCAATTTCGTTGCCGGGTGAAGGCGCGGCGGTCCGCCGGCCGCCAGAGGGCGCGCGCCTCCTGTCGTCTAATTGACGCTCTTGGTTTGACGGGCACGGATGGAGGGCACGTCAGTTTCTGGCTTTCGCCGAGCGCCTCCGTCTGCGTCCGTTGGACCCCCCGGCTTGCCTGGTATCAGCAGGTTTTGAGTGCCTGCCAGTGCGAATTAGCCCAGGCATTTTCCTCACCGCCTGTGTGATTATAAGGGCGTTAAGCACTGTTTGTGTCCTCTGCCAGCCTAACTAGGCTGCTGCTTGTGCCTCAGTGTGTGTTCTCAGCCCCATTCTTCCCCGCTTTTTTCTTGGCTGGTTGTGACTACTCGGAGGGGTGACCCCAGCCCCATTCTCACCCCTACTGACTTGGCACACCCCCTGTTAAGGGATTATTGACCCGGGTGCTCACACCCATTATCATTAGCCCTCTGACCTGGTGGGTGGCCACCTTTACTTACCTGATACTCACCTCTTGTCCTCCAGTTCTTCACGACCGCTGTGGTCATGGAAGACTACTATGAGGAGGGTGAGGAGGAGCAGTATTTTCCGGTCACAGATGACTTTTGTGATGCGGTTGATGCCTCCATTGTCAGGGCGGTCTCAGAGGTGGTAGCCCCTCTGGAGAGGAAATTAATGGATCTGGCGCAGAAGTGCCTGCAAGCCCTCAACGCGAGGGAAGAGCTTCCAGGTCCCCCGGACCCTCGACCCCCAGAGCAGGCCACCGCTCCTCCCTCTGAGCAACTGCGCAAACGCCCACATCCAGATGGGGTGGATTTGGATGCGTTTGCTAGGCTAAAGCAGGCGTTCTTGGATACCAAGTCTCCGCCCACGCCTTTGGTCTCGGCCCCTCAGGAGGTCCCTCCCGCGGGGGGCGGGTAGCAGTGGCATCGCCACAGCCCTCAGATGACTCCCAGGGCGGTTCGGATGGAGAGTCCTATCATAGCCGGTCTTGGCGCCCATCCCCTTCCCTGGCGCAGGTTCCCAGCAGGCCTCTGAGGTGGTCGCGGATCCTCAGTCGGATCTCTTGGACCCGGCGGATCTCCTCCATCCCAGATCGTCGGAATGGGTCCCTTGTGAAAAGGTTGCCAAATACGTAGCGAGTCGGCTACGGAAGCCCCTGGACTAGGAGGTGCGCTCCCGTCTCTGGGCGGAGTGTCCTTGACCTTCTCTCGAAGGTAAGGTAGCCCTTACTCCCGAAATAGACGCCCGGATGGCGACATTCCTGACTAAATATATCAAGGACCCCATAAAGGGCATTGACAGGTCGTGGGGGTGTGCCAGGACAAACTCTTGGATATCACAGGTCCGTTGGTTAAAATTTTTGATATGGCTGAAGATGCCAAGGCGTTGGGAGCCCTTATTCCCCTGGAAGTCTTGTCCAGTTGGGCTCAACGGGCCATTATTTTTCTCAGTAACGCGAACTGCGCCATTTCCACCGAGAGGCGCAGATCGCTACTTATCAAACTGGACCCAAAGTTGGGCGAATTAGCCACTTCAGAAGCGGGTCAGGTGGCTCAAGGGGGCCTCTTTGGAGACCCTTTTGTGAAGGAGCTCAGTAAGTTTGTTTCCACATTCAACTCGCTGGACAAGGCCCAGTCCACGGTGAAGCGTATTTTTAACGCCCGGGTTTTCGGCGGGACCGGCCGTGGTAGGGGGCGCTCGGCTGGCCACTCTTCACAGACAGCCTCTGGCAGAGGACAACAGTCTCAACGAGGACAGTGGTAGGACCCCACCAGGGCCCCCCCGTCACAGAGGCCAGAGCAACGGAGCCCAAGGTGGCGGAGCTCCCACAGCTCACGGTAAGTTCTGGTCTTATCTCTTGTCGAGCTTTGGGGGGCAGGCTGGCACTGTTTCTAGACAATTGGCGCTCACTTACGGCAGACGCCTGGGTGTTACAGTCGGTGCAGGGTTTCCAGGTGGAGTTTTATGGATCCCCGGTCCAGGCCTCCCCCAGGTTCCGATTCGGTTCTCCAGCAAGGAGGCCGCTTTGGTCCAGCAGGAAATCCAGGACCTCCTAGACAAACGAGCGCTCCGCCGTTCTTCCCCTCACCCCAGGGGTTTTCTGAGCAATCTGTTCCTGGTTCAAAAGCAGGACGGAGGTCAGCGGCCTGTCATAAATCTCAGAGAGTTCAACGAGTGGTTGGTGTACCGCCATTTCAAGATGGAGGGCATCCACCTTCTCCGCGACCTTCTGCGCCCCAACGATTGGATGGTCCGGTTGGACCTCAAAGATGCTTACCTAACGGTTCCTATTTTCCCGCCTCACCGTCGTTTCCTCCAGTTTCAATGGCAAGGCCAAACTTTCGAGTTCACCTCTCTGCCTTTTGGCCTGTCATCCGCACCGTGGTGCTTCACCAAGATCCTTCACCCGGTGGTGGAAAGGTTGAGGTCGCAAGGGGTCAGGATGATCATATATCTAAACCCGTGGTACTCATAGTACGGCCCGCAGGCCGCCAGCGGCCCGGCAGGCCTTCATTGGCGGCCCGCGGACCTTGCCTTGCAGTTTCCACGGCCGGCATTAAACACAGAAGATGACCGCAGGAGCATACTAGTGAATACGTATTAAATAGGTATTCACTACTATGCTCCTGCGGCCATCTTCTGTGTTTACAGGCGCCTCTGTGACGTCAGGGCACCTTCGGAAAGCTTCCCAAAAGGCCCTTTAAAAGTCAGCTGTAAGCGCTTTCACAGCTGACTTTTAAAAGGGCCTTTTGGGAAGCTTCCTGTTTGGACAAAGAAAGATTGAAGCGCAGAGACAGACAGAGGTGCAGAGACAGATGGAGGCGCAGAGACAGATGGAGGCGCAGAGACAGATGAAGGCGCAGAGACAGATAGAGACAGAGACAGATAGAGACAGACAGGGACAGAGATAGACAAGGACAGACAGGGACAGACAGAGATAGAGACAGGGACAGACAGAGACAGAGATAGAGACCGAGAGAGGGACAGACAGAGACAGGGACAGACAGGGACAGACAGACAGGGACAGACAGGGACAAAGAGACAGGGACAAAGAGACAGGGACAAAGAGACAGAGATAGACAGAGACAGGGACAGACATAGACAGGGACAGACAGAGACAGGGACAGACAAAGACAGGGACAGACAGAGACAGGGACAGGGACAGACAGACAGGGACAGACAGATAGAGACAGGGACAGGCAGAGACCTGGGCAGATAGAGACAGGGAGAGACAGGGACAGGGACAGTCAGAGACAGGGACAGACAGAGACAGGAACAGACAGAGACAGGGACAGATAGAGACAGGGACAGACAGATAGAGACAGGGACAGGCAGAGACAGGGGCAGACAGAGACAGGGACAGACAGATAGAGACAGGGACAGACAGAGACAGGGACAGACAGATAGAGACAGAGACAGGGACAGACAGAGACAGGGACAGACTGATAGAGAGGGACAGACGGGGACAGGGACAGACAGATATAGACAGGGACAGACAGACAGAGACAGATAGAGACAGAGACAGGGACAGACAGAGACAGGGACAGACAGATAGAGACAGGGACAGATAGAGACAGGGACAGACAGGGACAGACAGATAGAGACAGAGACAGGGACGGACAGATAGAGAGGGACAGACAGATATAGACAGGGACAGACAGGGACAGAGACAGATAGAGACAGAGACAGGGACAGATAGAGACAGAGACAGACAGATAGAGACATGGACAGACAGAGACAGGGACAGACAGGGACAGACAGAGACAGGGACAGACAGAGACAGGGACAGACAGATAGAGACAGAGACAGGGAGAGGCAGAGACAGGGAGAGGCAGGGACAGACAGAGACAGGGACAGCCAGGGACAGACAGAGACAGGGACAGACAGGGACAGACAGAGGCAGGGACAGACAGGGACAGGGACAGACAGACAGGGACAGGCAGAGACAGGGGCAAACAGAGACAGGGACAGACAGATAGAGACAGGGACAGACAGATAGGGACAGACAGAGACAGGGACAGACAGAGACAGGGACAGACAGAGACAGGGACAGACAGAGACAGGGACAGACAGATAGAGACAGAGACAGGGACAAGCAGAGACAGGGGCAGACAGAGACAGGGACAGAGATAGAGACAGAGACAGGGACAGACAGAGACAGGGACAGACAGGGACAGGGACAGAGACAGGGACAGACAGAGACAGGGACAGACAGAGACAGGGACAGACAGATAGAGACAGGGTCAGACAGAGACTGTGACAGACAGTTAGAGACAGAGACAGGGGCAGACAGAGACAGGGACAGACAGATAGAGACAGGGACAGACAGATGGAGACAGAGACAGGGGCAGACAGAGACAGGGACAGACAGAGACAGGGACAGGGCAGACAGAGACAGGGACAGACAGATAGAGACAGAGACAGGGACAAGCAGAGACAGGGGCAGACAGAGACAGGGACAGATATAGAGACAGAGACAGGGACAGACAGAGACAGGGACAGGGACAGACAGAGACAGGGACAGACAGATAGACAGGGACAGACAGAGGCAGGGACAGACAGATAAAGACAGGGACAGACAGAGACAGGGACAGACAGATAGAGACAGGGACAGACAGATAGAGACAGCGACAGGGACAGACAGATAGGGACAGAGACAGGGACAGACAGATAGAGAGAGACAGGGACAGACAGATAGAGAGAGACAGGGACAGACAGATAGAGAGAGACAGGGACAGACAGATAGATAGAGACAGAGACAGGGACAGACAGACAGAGACAGGGACAGACAGATAGATAGAGACAGGGACAGACAGATAGAGACAGAGACAGGGACAGACAGATAGAGACAGGGACAGACAGATAGAGACAGGGACAGACAGACAAGGACAGACAGAGACAGGGACAGACAGACAGGGACAGAGACAGGGACAGACAGAGACAGGGACAGATGGAGACAGGGACAGACAGATAGAGATGGAGACAGATAGAGACATAGACAGATAGAGACATAGACAGATAGAGACATAGACAGAGCCATAGACAGATAGAGACATAGACAGATAGCGACATGGACAGATAGAGACAGACAGATAGAGAGATAGAAGATAGAGAGATAGAAGATAGAGAGATAGAAGATAGAGAGACATAGAGATAGAGACATAGAGACAGAGATAGACAGATAGATAGAGAGAGAGAGAGAGAGAGAGATAGACTTAGAGAGAGATAGCTAGAGAGAGAGATAGAGATAGCTAGAGACAGAGAGAGAGATAGCTAGAGAGAGAGAGCGAGAGATAGAGATAGCTAGAGAGAGATAGAGATAGAGATAGAGAGAGAAAGAGAGAGAGAGAGAGATAGAGATAGAGAGAGATAGAGAGAAAGAGAAAGAGAGAGATAGAGAGAGAGATAGAGCGAGATAGAGAAAGATAGAGATAGAGAGAGATAGAGCGAGATAGAGAAAGATAGAGAGAGAGAGATAGAGAGAGAGAGAGAGAGAGATAGATGTGTGTATGTCGGGTCTGGTGGCTCAGTGGACGAATGCGTCCGCTGCAGGGGCCTGTGTTCAACCTCATGGTCACAGTTTTTTTTGTTGCTCTAGCCCCGCCCTCCTCCCCCACTGACCCCGCCCCCACCGGTGCAGCCCTCGGCCACAAACCACACTGTAAATTTGGCCTCCGAGAGAAAGTTTGTGAGTACCCATGATCTAGACAATATGTTTTTTATGGCTCAATCTCCCCAGATTCTATCCCAGCAGTTGCAGTCAGCAATAGACCTCCTCCAATCTTTGGGTTTCATTATCAATCAGGCGAAGTCTTGCCTTCTTCCCACTCAATCAATCACATTCCTGGGGTTTGTGATAAATTCTGTGGAGGCGACCTTGAGCCTCCCGTCCAGGAGATCCGGCAGATCCTACGGAGACCCCAGACATCTCTGCGCAGCATTGCCAGGGTGGTGGGGTTGCTCTCAGCCTCCATCCAGGCCATTTTTCCGGGCCCTCTGCATTTTCGGGCCCTTCAGAGGCTCAAAGCATCTCACTTACGCAGGGGTTTGACCTACACCCAACAGGTCCCTCTTTCCGAGGAGGCGAAAGAGGAGCTGAGTTGGTGGCTCTCTCACATGGAGGCGTGGAACGGTCGAGCCATCTTCGGAGCCCTTCCGGACTTGATGATCGAGTCAGACGTCAGCGGTTCCGGTTGGGGGGCACGATGTGGAGAGTTCACCACTGGCGGAGGGTGGTCCGCCGAGGAGCAATCGTTACACATCAATTGCTTGGAGTTGATGGCGGGGTTCTTCGCAGTCCGCTGCTGGACCAAGAACAGGGTTCAATCCTGGTCCTCTTAAAAATGGACAATGTAGTGGCAGTGTGTTACGTAAATCCCCTGGGCGGCACTCGCTCAAAAGCCCTGGCGGACCTAGCCAAGGAGTTCTGGGAGTACTGTCTGTCGCAACAGATCTCAGTGACAGCGGAGCATCTCCCAGGAGTGTCCAACCAGGTAGCGGACTGGCAGTCTCGCCAACTCCGGGATTCGAGCCTGTGGAAACTTTTTCCTCCAATGTTTCAGGCCCTACAGGTCTGGTGGGGACCGTTCTCGATCGACCTGTTTGCATCACGCCTGGACCATCAGCTTCCCCGGTACTTCAGTTGGAGACCAGACCCGGGGGCGGCGGCCACGGATGCGTTCCTTCAGGATTGGGGGTCGGAACAGGGCTATGCCTTTCCCCCCTTTGCCATGATCATGAGGCTCACGACGCAGGTCCAGCGCCAACAAGCGGAGCTGGTAGTGATCATCCCGGTTTGGAGAGCCCAAGCGTGGTTTCCAATTCTGATGGAACTTTCTTGGGATTCTCCAATCCGTCTACTCCCGCTCCCTCATCTCCTGAGCGATCCTGCGGGAAATCCCCACCCTCTGATCTTGAGCGATTCCCTCCCGCTCATGGCATGGCGGATTACCGGGATAGATGGACAATCCCGGGAATTTCGAGAGAGGCTGCGGATTTCCTCTCGAAAGCCTGGTCGGACGCACCGTTAAACGGTATAGGTCAGCCTGGTCTCGCTGGATGGGTTGGTGCTTGCGACGGAGTCTGGATCCCGTGGGGGCAGACGTTGTCCACATCCTGAATTTTCTAGCCCAACTGGCTTTGGAGGGTTTAGCCTACAGGACGGTTAACACCTTTCGTTCCGCCATCTCAGCTGGCCATGTTTCTGTTGCGGGCCATCCGGTGGGTGAGCACCCATTGGTGATGAAGCTTCTGCGCGGCATTCGCCTTTCCCTTCCTCTGGAACTGAGGTACTCGGTCCTCGGGGACGTTAATAAGGTCCTGAATCTGTTTTCTGCTTGGCCTAGTAACAAATACCTGTCGCGTAAGCAGTTGTCAGCCAAGCTGGCCATGTTGTTGTGTCTGGTGTCTTGCAGAAGAGTCTCGGATGTCAGAGATCTGGATATTTCAGGGAGGTCCTTTACTCCAGATGGGGTTACCTTCCACGTGTCACGGAGAACCAAATGTCATTCACGGGTCATTTCCTACCCAGCCTTCCCAGAGGTTCCCAAGCTCTGTGTGGTTAGATATATAAAGGCTTATGAAAGCATGGCGGAAGAGCTACGTCCGCATGGGGAACGCCAACTGCTCATTGCTCTAAGGAAACCCTTCAGAGCAGTCTCTTCCCCGACCATCGCAAGATGGGTGCGATGGGTGTTGCTCGAGGCCGGCATTGACACGAAGGTGTTCGGTGCGCACTCGGCCAGAGGCGCGATGCCCTCGAAAGCTTTCGCGCTAAGTGACCGCTTGGAGGACATTCTGAATGCGGCTGACTGGTCGTCAGATTCCACTTTTAATAGGTTTTATTTTAAACCAGTTTCCTCCATTGCGGCCCTAGTGGTGGATAAGCTTTAAACTAGCCTAATCCTCGCCTCCGTGTCCTGACATAGAATTAAAAATTTCCTAGCTTTCATAACGGAAAGTTTCAATTCTATTAAGGACTCGGAGGCGAGGATTAGCCCACCCTTAGAATGCCTTTAAACCCACCCGGGTTGTAAGACGGACGTAATGACGTAAGTAAAGCGTTTTCCTGCTTTTGACGTTCTACTTAAGGGTGTTTGAGATGGTTTCCCTGCACGCAGAAGTTTACTCCTTCTTTATCCATAGGTTCGGAGGCATCGAAGCAGGAGTAAGGATTTTCCACAGTCGGTTTGGTCGCAGGAAGACAGAGAAAGCGCTGCAGGACTCGGTGGCAGTTATGGAGCCAGGAGACGCCTGATTGGATAGAGACTCCATATTCTGGAATGTTGTTTTTCTCTGAAGCTTCATCGGATATGAAGTCTTCGTTGTTTGTTCTTGTTTATCTAAGATGGCTGCTATTGTAATAAACGAAGAAAGAAAAGCCTAATCCTCGCCTCCGAGTCCTTAATAGAATTGAAACTTTCTGTTACAAAAGCTAGGAACTTTTTCACTCTTAAACAACCAAACAACCAGGTTTACCCACTTCTTCCATTTATTCCACAAATGCATTTCAGAATAAGTTTGGAATTGAGCTCTTGTTAGTTTTCTATGGACTTCCAGTTATTGTGAGGCCACCTATAGGACTCACTTACCCTAACCAAATAGCTCGAGTTAAACTAAAAAAGCACAGGCTAATTAATGTAGTGTGCAATCTCTCAAATCAAAGCACTCAAATACAACAACTTCAGAGCTTTAGCTCTTCAGTCAGTCTGAGATTCCAAGGTAAAAGGTGTGTGCTAATGTCTCCTCTCAACCACCTTCTATACTTAGGGGCATATTTATGAGTGGGGTTGCGTGACGTTCCCATCACGCATTATGGTTCATGCGTGATGCAAGCCCAAAATGCGATTTATGAAGTCATGCAAAGCAACCTTGCGTGGCTGCGAGTAGCATTCATAAATCCAGAGTAATGCAAGGTAGCACAAATTGCTGTGTTATGTTACTCTGTGCCTGGGAGGCGCTCCATGGGCTTTGCGTGGGTGTTCCCACGCAACATCCATGGATTTTGACATACTTTTAGATTTATCAAATGTGTTAGACCTTGGAATGCATCAAAATGCGCGAGGCCTAACGATGAGAAATATCTTTATTTCTCCTTATTACTTTCCTCAGGGGATTGTTATTGTGCAGGAAGGTTCCCCGTCCTACACAAAAACAATCCTCTTTACAACGCAGTCACCCTTGCACTATGGTGCCTGCACTGATGCTAGGCAGCCAAAATGGTGCCAGCGCAGGGACAAAGGCAGGAATGTGCCTTATTCTTTTAAATTTGGCACATTCCTGCCCTTTCCCTGTCATGCTGTTCAGCAGAGCAAGGTGACTTGCTGCTCTGCACGACTTTCTTATAAATATGCTCCTTAGTGCTTAGTCTCAGTGGGCCTCATTTATGGGTTTTTTGCCAAAGGGCAGCTCAGCAGGCCTTGCTGCTGCGCTGCCCTACGGCAAAAAAAGGTTAGGAATGCGCTGTATCTATTAGATACAGTACATTCATGTCCTTTTCCTCTGCGCCAGCGCACTATGGGCTGCTGTGCGCCAATGCAGGCACCTTTGCACCATGGTGCAAGGGTGTTTGTGCTGCAGGGATGATTACAAAAACAATCACAAGAGGCTTTTTGCCTCTTTTTATGTGTGCTGCAGAATGCCGCACACATAGAAGAGGAAAAACGAGGAGAAATAAAGATATTTCTCCTCGTTGTGCCTCCCATTAAGGCGTAAGTTTTTGGCGCTGCCTCAGACTTACGATTTCTCATAAATCTGGGACAGTGTCAAAAAGTCATGGGTGTTCCTGGGAACGCCCCCAGCAACACCCATGGAACGCCCCTTTCACGCAGTTTTCTGCGTGAAAGGTGCACATATTTATAAAGCCATGAAAAGCCACTTAATGTTGCTTTATGTGGCCTTATAAATATGCCTGTGGCACATTGCGCCACTGAAATGTCTAAAAAGTTGTTCTGCTGTTGACACTCCAGGGGTCATATCATACAAAGGGGGCAACAGGCATGTGCGCCCACTTTGCATACCCTCGGGGCACTTTTGGTATTACAGAAAGGGCCGCAGGCACTTGTGCGACCCTTTCTGTAAAACAGATAGCGCTGGTGCACATATAGTGCCAGCGCTATCACTAGAGAGTGTTACCTCTTTTGCATAGGGACGTGGCCCCATGCAAATGAGGGAATCCCTTTGTCTCTGCGCAACTGCCGTATTATAGACGTGGGTGCAGAGCAAAGAAGCAGTCAGGAGCGCACTGTTGGTGTGCCCCCTAATGGCAACCCTCTAGAGGGGGAAAGGGGTCCTAAGGTCCTCCCCCAGACATCACCTTGCATTCGGGTGCAGCCACTGACTGCACCCGCCTGCAAGGGGATCTCTAATCCCCCTTAAAAGTGCAGAGTGGTTGCCGCCTACAGAGTGAAATGCGGAGTGGTTGCTTCAAAGCTGCTCAGTATTTCACTTGAAAGCACTTATCCCAGGGAGCACGACTCCGCAGCTGCCCTGGGGGTAGCGCGTTCAATATATTACGGCACACTCTTCCTGTTAGCCCCGAGAGCACGTTTTGAAAGGTACGCTCAGCACTAACAAGGAGAGTGCACCGTATTCTTTAATACGGCCTCCTGGAAGGCTTCTACTCACTCACTAAATAGGATATGAACAAGGACATTGAAACCTTGAGTGAATGATGGGTAGTTATGCATCCTGGCAAGCTATCTTTTTAGAACCATTTTTCCCTAAAGCAAGGAAAACGACCCAATGAGCACTTGAAGGGTTCTCTTGTCCACGACTAATATTCACACCCTCCATCACCATCTAAAGCTCTGGGGCAAAATGTTCAAAAGCTTCTCCAAACCCAAATGGTCATCCAATGCCAATCAGGATCTTCTCTCCTGCTAACACCAACAGTGGCATTTTTCAAGATACTTGATCTGTCTTTTCTCCATCTACTACCGGGATGCAAATGTGATTGCTAAGGAAAATTATATAGTGAATTTAACATACAGGTTTTTCTATTTCAGTTGGAGATGGTTAAAAAGAGACGTAAGTTTTAAAAAATATATATATATTTTTTATTTGTTTTAACCTTTCTCCGTCTGCTAAAGTCTGCAATATTCTGAAATTGTAATCAACTGATTCACTATGCATAAGGGAGATCCTAACGTCACAAGTAATGTCAATATTAACCTTCATTTGAGTGCTGTTTTGATTATTTTGGGACCAGATGTTGAATTTTTGAGCTTAGTCTTTCTACAGTTTAGCAAACATTCACAATGCCTTTAAATATCTGATACCCTATATGGCAACATAACTTATCTAAAAGGTATGGTATCAGAATATCGTGGGATAAATTTCGCCTGACAAAAATATTTTCTCTTAGGTATCCTTCCCCAAAACTATCAGCCCATGGTGTTAATTTTTATTGTTTGAATCTGTTTATCCAGCCCATGTAGGTTTATAATAGAAAATCTACACCCACTGGGGCAATATTTTTACAAACAAAGTTTAGGACTTGCAAAATGCATAGTGTGAATAGGCCCCAAATCTGCAAGCTAGTGCTGTCTGTAACCAAGACCTAACAAGGAATGCAAACAACAAGTGTAGCAGCTGGTTTATGCTGGAATATTATTGGCAAAAATAGCGTCAGACGTTCATCGTGTGCGATAAATAACACCTCTTACGAGTTAGTGGGAAATATCATGCAGATTTTGGTGGTTAACGCACCAAAATCCACATGGTATGGTAAATACCATACAATTTCCCCTATAAAATTTTGGCAGGTTTTACCTGTTTAAATTTAATGAAGGTTGAGTTATTTAATGCATACAATAATTATTGGGTGTTTTAAATAAAACAAAACTCATAAATTCAACCCTGTTTACACACGGGTCGGAATTAACCAACACACTGAAATTAGGCCCAAAGAAGGCGTACACTAAATGCATTCTAGAAAGAATTCATTTATAGTAAAAAAGGGAAATTCCATAAAACACTCATCGTGTTCCCAAAATGTCAGCCTGTCCTATACTCCCACTACCACCTGGACTGTCAATAACTCACAGTATTAAGCAAAGGTGTCTGTGGCCTCATTGGAAAACTATATGGGACTCATTTACAAGTGGCTTGCGCCGCCAAAGTGTCACTTTTTTTGATGCTCTGGTGGTGCAGGCCTCTCAGTCATACATATGAGGCAACGCAAAGCCACCCTGCGTGGCTTTGCATGGCTTCATAGATATGGCGTAAGGTAAGGCAGGGCAAAGCGCTGCGTTACCTTACTCTGCGTCAAGGAGACGTTTCATAGGTGTTGCGGTGGGTGTTCCCAAGCAACACCCATGGATTTTGACACTGCCCCACATTTACAAAATCACTTAAACCTGGGGCAGCACCAAAAACGTATGCCTCTCCAGAGCAGGCGCAACGAGGAGAAATGTTTTTATTTCTCCTTGTTTTTTCCTCTTTTCATGTGTGCGCATTCTGCAGCACACATAAAATGAGGAAAATGCGTCTCTCGTTGTTTTTGTGCAGGATGGTGTCCCTTCCTGCATGCAACGCAGTCAAGGTGCATGCGTTGGTGCTAGGCACCCAAAAAGGTACCAGCAAAGTGGGAAAAGACAAGAATGCACCGTATACCATAAATACAGTGCATTCCTGCCCTTTCCTTTTGAAGAAGAGCAGTGCAGCAAAGTGGCTTGCTGAACTGCCCTGTGTCAAAAACTTGTAAATGAGGCCTTAACTTTTTAGCCATATGTGCATTGCATCATACAATAATAGTGAGGGGTGTACATTAAAACAATCGGTGGTCATTAACTGGAGGGGCTTCTAGGCACCCTTTGTGGCTGGCTAAACCACCCATACCTCTCACCCTCAATGCTTCCCTTATGCAAGGCAAATTCCTGTCATTTCTTCTAACCATTTAAAAACTTAATAGGGAACTGTGAGAAACCGGGTAGTTGGTTGACTGGGGTGTGAGTCCCGGTGAAGCAACTGCCACAATCCCTTGGAGGGTGAACCAACCGCGGACATCTAATCACACGAGACCAGTTCAAAGTCGAAAAATACACCTGACATCGATAGAGCACAGTTCGGATTCAAGACGTGGATTGATCCCGATCAGCACATTTTAAGTAGGCATGTAAGCACTTGAGGTTAGGTCTTGGATCTGGACTTTTTTTTGTGAAGCACGCTGTAAACAATTGGGGATAAAAGGTTTTGTTAGCGATATTTACTTTGAGAGTATGTGCATGTTTTTCAACATTTTTATGTTTATTTGATTTATGGCACACTTGCAAGGGCTGATTAATTTGCACCAACGAGGGTCAGACAGAGTTTATGAAACATACTGGTTTGTTAATAGTATGGGTCATTAATTTGCGCTTTGTTTTATCATAGTTACCCCTGAGGAAGGGCAGTCAATGCCCGAAATGCATTGGGTTTGAAACTTACACATGATGTTGCGCCAAGAGGAACGGTGAACCTCGTAATGTTTTGAGTGGAAGCCTGGACAGGCACATGTAAAAAATGTGGATTACAATATAAGAAATAAATATGGAGTACTAATGGATAAATTTGTAGGAACTTTACTCTTTGTGAACGCTTTACACTTCACCGCAGTGCATCTTGATTTGGGACCTCATAGTGTTTCAAAATGTTTTCAACTTTCTAAAAGTGGCATTTTCGAAATTGTAATGAAGCATCCGCCTTTACCATTATAGAGGGTTTATCATTACAATTCAATAGACACCAAACATGACATAGCTTCCTGCTCCTAATCGAAAATTATAGCTAATTAAATGTAATAAGGAATCCCCAATGTTATCCAATGGGAGGGGTAGGCCTCACAGAAGTGAAAAACAAATTTGGGAGTTTGTCACTACCAGGACATGTAAGATTACATGTCGAACCTTTTAATTACACCGCACGCTGCCATATGGGCTACCTAGGCCTACCTTAGGTGTGACTTATATGTAATAAAAGGGGAGTTTAAGGCTTGGCAATTGGGTCTAAATGCCAAGTCAACATGGCAGTTTAAAATTGCATTCAGGCTGCAGTCGCAAGCCTGGGACATGTTTTAAGGTGCTACCCAAGTCTTAAGTGGGTGGCACAATAAGTGCTGCAGGCCTACTGGTAGCATTTAATTTACAGGCCCTGTGTATATGGTATACCACTTTACAAGGGACCTACAAGTAAATTAAATATGTGTGAAGTGTCTGCAAGCTCAGAGAAATCCAATTTGGCCACCGCCATTTACCTCAGAGGGCAAAGGATCGCCTTTTAGCTGCCAGACACAAAGGAGGAGAGGCAGCCTTTAAGAATGATGGGAAAACTCCAGCGGAGACGATGAGAGAGGAGATTACAAACGGGAAGTTACGAACATGGGATCAAGGAGAACAAAGAGGAAGATGACAGAGGAGACGTGGAGATCGAAGCGGAGGAGTTTCCAGGAGATTGTAATAAGGACGAGAAAGGAAGCGAGGGCAAGACCTCGGAAAAGACACCACTTGCACCCGGCGGCCCAGAGAGGCAGAAGAGCCATATGGATACCACCGCTACGGCACCAGAGGAAGGTCGAGGCCACAGGCTAGTGCTGTTGCAATTTCTCTCTCAAATGGGGTGGTAGTAGTTCACTGAGAGGGCGACTGTGGGGAATCTATAGTTTAACTGGTGATGAGCCACACTGGTGACAAAGAGTCTCATTTAGGAAAAAGCACACAGCTGGTTTGGTGAGGTGGTGGGGAGCACCCTTAATTGCCTTAGGTAATTCATGGGCATACTTTATGTGGTTTATCCCAAGATTTCTGTTAATTGGTAAACTGACCAGAAAGAAGAGGCAGCCAGCGGGAAGGAAAAACAGGAACCAGGGAGCCACGCAGAGAACCAGCATTTCAGGAGAGGGACACTCTGGTGTATTTATTTCTCATGTTACGCTCAGAATGCATGCTGAAGTAACAAAAAAATAGAGAAGTGTGTCAAAGACAATTGGAACCCCTGAGTTACTTATACCCCTCGACCACAATCAGGTGTACGCCAATCAAACCATGTTTAGGGGAGTGAGCACAAGCACTTTAGCACTGGTTAGCAGCGGTAAAGTGCACAGAGTCCTATGGTCAACAAAAACAAAGTTAGCAAAAAGTGGAGGGAACTCTGCATGGCCTACCTCTGCCAATACTGTTAAAGCCAGTGCTTTGAATGTGCCGGTACTGAGTACCGACATTTTTTATTTTGAGAGGGAGTGTACTGGCACTTTTCAAGAGTGACATAATACATTTAATTGGAGAGTACCGGCACTTCTCACAAACAAGCAGGTACTCTAGTTCAGAGTACCTGCACTTCTATTTTTCCATTTCAAGGGCTGATTAAAGCGTTATATGTGTAGAAACAAAGACTGGGAGCAAATCAATCACAAAAAAGAGTAACATTAGCTCATCTAAATCGGTTTCATCTGCATAGAAATGGAAATTTAGTTGTTTTTGGCTCCTTTGCGTCATTAAGGGGCCTATTAGGATGGCGGGCGGATCGCCCCCGCCGGACCGGCGGTAGCCACCACCAGCCCGGCGGGGGCGATCCGCCCGCCATCCATGCCTCATTGACCCCCGGCCACATTAGGATGGCTGGGGGGTCCGCGGTGGACGGGAAGACCGCCGCTTTTCCGCCGGTCGACTCGTCGACCGGGCGGAAAACGTGCACAATATGGTGGCGGTGTCTGCAAGACACCGGCATCCATTTGTGATGCAGGCGGAGATGTGCCTTTCCATGATGCCGCCATGGAAAGGCATACGGTCTTTGGTAATGGGCCCGTTGCGGGCCCCCGGGGGGGGGTGCACTTGGGGGTTACCTATAGTACCCCCCTACATTGGCATGCACAGGGTGGCAGGCACCGCGCAGTGCCTGTCACGTTGTGCATGCCAATGCGCAACATGCTTTATTTACATTGCGGCGGGTGCTGCTCACAGCACCGCCCGCTGCAATGTAAATGATGCGGGATGCCATCGCCACCGTGGCGCTGGCATCCTAATTGACATGGGGGGCCCGCCGCACCTCTTGCGGGCGGTCCCGTTTGCCGTTGCGGTGGCGGGCGGACTTTGTCCGACCGCCATCGTAATGATGCCCTAAGTGTTTTATTCATATGTTGACGATAGTAGATGAGGGAAGTGACAAGAGTATTTCTTGTTGTGGGGTATCAGGTGTTTTTCACTCTTTGTTAAATGTTGCTTTGCCTTTTCATACTCGTGGTGCTGTCTGTCAGAAAGTATAAGGTCCAATTGACAGAGGCCAGGGATGCCCTGATGCATCTCTCCCATTGTGCTAACTACTATTATAAGTCGTTATATGTGTGATTCGACAAAAAGATGGGGAGATTATTAAGGAAGAGTTGGCTGATGTCAATCAAGTGACACAGGTTACGTCAGATGCCTAGGAGAGCTGTCTGTTACATCAGGATGAACTGAAGGCTGATTGGCAGTTGCCTAGGATACAGGTGACTAAGACCCTCATTTATGAGTGGCCTGATGAGAGAGGAGAGATATCTAGCGAATCTGCTTAATAACAATACTGTGACTTATATTACTTATCAGATGTAATTAAGAGCAACTATTACACGTTTTATAAACAAAAATGGGACATAACATGCCGATTTTTATGCTTACCTCACCAAAAGCTACGTCTCATTTTTTTCTGGGAAATGTTCTCCATTTAAATTCCAGCAGAAATTTAATAGGGCTGCATTTAAAAAGAAAAAAGAAAAACCTATAATTTATATATGTGCGGTGACATATGTTAGCATACATATAAATTTTGCCAATCATACTGAGGGCCTTAGATGAAGGTTTGATGCTGCAAGTGGACTAACCTTTCCAGAATTATGAGGTAGAGTAGCTTGTTTAGGATCGGGTATGAGTGTATGAATTGGTCTGGGGTATTTTTAAAATGAGGTCCAGTTGATTCCTTTATTAGTGGATTGATATGGTGTGTAATCAGTTAGAGGGTTGATGAGGCCTTCAAAGAGATGTTCTAGATTGTTTGCCTCTCTTTCAACTTGGATACCAGGGGTGATTATGGAATCCGTGTTTTTTATTTTGTTCATGGTTTAGGTTAAGTAAGAGCATCTGGAATGTGTATATATGGTGACTATTTGCTTTGAAAACATGGTATTCTAAGATTATTTACCCCCTTTCTCCCTTTTTCCTGTTAGCATGCAATACAAGTACAGGTGAAGAAATTTCACGCATAAAACATGTAACTTCATGATGTCTCCAATCAGGATGTTACATCCTATAAGATCTCAGGCCCTGATGCATCAAAGAGTATTCACATTCTATGGGAAAATGTGTTGGTGCATATTATGTTATGTTGATTTGTATAGCGGACTGATAACGCGAGAGGGTATCCATGCGCTTTGGCAGGTGTGTAGGTGTGTGGTATCCAAGGTGCTTATACGAAGACCCAGGCCGTAAACTCCTTACATACGCAAGAAGTAAGGAAGAGCTCTGATGTGTTGAGGGAGGTCGTTCCATATGGGCCTTACATATTTAGAAACAAAATATCTAACCAGTTGCAAATATTCGCATTCAAAATCTTTCTATAATATACAACAACAAGGCACAATATGACCAACAAAAACATGCCGGTCTTAAAAGCAGGTTCTCTTGGTTATTTGAGTTGAGACAATAATGACAGCCTATGTTTGCTAAAAGTTAGGTTGTATAATTCACTGAGAGCACCCCTGATGTCATTACAGTGGGTTAGATACAGAGTATCATGACAAAAGCACTTTCTGTGATTCATCAACCTAGGCATATCTGCTTTCCATTCTTAACGGTAGGCTTGTTGCTGATTTCCAGTGTCTTAAAAGCATTTTTATAGCCACCAATGTGGCTCTGGTTTCAAAACTACTTATTTAGCCGGTAAAGGGAGATATATATATATATTTTTTGCGGAGTTTTATATAGCACGAACTTGACCCGAAGGTATCAGGTCGCAGAGCGCTTTACATGAGCACCAGTTGTGTTACACAAGGACACATTCATTTTTGTTAGGCATGGGGAGATTAAGGGGCCGATTCCGATTCGGGCCGGAAATCTCTCCGACCGAGCCGGACCCGGAGAGATTTCCGACCGAATCGGACCCGTGCAGTCCGACCGAACGAGTCCGATGCATTCGTATGCCACCGGACACGAGTCGGTCGGACTCCCATTGAACTCAATGGGAGCCGGTCGTACAACGCGTACGCGGGCTCCCATTGCCTCAATGGGTGCGAGGCGGACAAGGGCGCCTCCTACAGCGAGTACGCCGCGAAGCGCCGCGGCGTACACGCACAGGTAGGGGGGACCCATGGGTCCCCCTGTGTGCGCCTCGCACGGAGTACGCGTACAGGGGGTCCGACACGGACCCCAAAGTACGGCTCCGACAGCGAGTTCGAGTCGGACGGCGCGAGTCGGTCGGAGCGGTCGAGGTGCGCATCGTACTTACCCGGCCGGAAAACGTCTCCATTGCGCGGTGCGAATCGGGTCCGAGCGAGTCGGTCGGAGCGGTACGATCCGGGTACGAAGTCGGTCGGAGCGGCCGGGTCGCCCGGACGAGTCGGTCGGCGAATACGCATCGTACTCGCTCGCCCGGACGCGCGTACGACTCGGTCGGAAAATAGGGCTCCGGATCGGATCCGGTAAAACCGAATCCGATTCGGAGCACTACCGGCCGAGATCGGAATCGGCCCCAATGTGATTTGCCCAGAATCAAATTATGTTAAGCATCTTTGTCGAGACTCGAACCCGGTTCCCCAGATTGGAGGTCAACCGCCCTAGCCGTTAGGCCACATCCTATTGAATGCAGCACAATCACTCACAGAACTATATACCTCTAACTGACACTGCGCAGGCCGGAAAGGGGATATCAGGGGGATCTACACAGAGGATCAGGACACTTTACAGCTGAGGTATATTGGGAGCGGTTCTGGGCTGGAAGCCTCATAAGTAACTGTTTTGTAGCCTCAGGCAAGAGGTGAATGCAACAAGTAAATGTATAGAAGTATGTCCTCTTCGATCATCCTCTGCAGGGATCTGAGGGTCATTTTAGTCTTTCCTCTTGTCGATAATTGAATTATTTTTCCTTTTTTTGCAGTTGATCTGCCTGTAAACGACATTACCCCGAGGTAGGTGACCCTTTTGAAGTCCCACATTGGGGTCGATTCCGATCTCGGTCGGAGGCGCACCCAATACCATTCGGTCGGGAAAAAAGCCATGCGAAAGCCAGTTTCCCGACCGATCCGTACAGCACACCGAACGAGCAAGTACGATGCGCACAACAGCAAAAATTCCGGCCGAGCCGTACTCACCCAAACCAGGTCCTGTTCTCCGACCGAGGCGAATCCGGAAACGCCGAATCGAGTCGCACGGAAGGGAAAATGCAGCCCCGTCCGGCCGGACAAGTACGATGCGCTTTCCGTACGCGCCGAACCCGTCGCTACGCACGGCACGTCAAAGCATCCGGGAGAGGCGCACATAAGCTCCGAATCGCGCCACAACACGATCCACGGCTACGAGACGAACACAGCACAGACGAGGACGACGCGAAGCGACGAGGACGAAGCGAAGCGACGAGGACGAAGCCAAGCGACGAGGACGACGCGAAGCAACGAGAAGGACGAACGACACGAACCAACCATGAATCCCTTCGTCCCGATCATACCAATATTCTACATCTACTACCGGAACAGGCACGGACGCGTACGGCGCAGAAGGTAAGTCAGACACCAACCACAAAACACATACAACACGTACACGACACATCACACACATACACTGGGAATCTGAATATACTTACACCAGCAACAGCAGCACCATAGGGGCGGGATGCCCATCACCAATGCCACATATGCACACAGGGGCCTGAATGCGCGCCACCACCCCAACCCAGGGGGCTGGATGCCTACCACTACTACCACCCTGACCCAGGGGGCAGGATGCCTACCACTACTACCACCCTTAGCCAGGGGGCAGGATGCCTACCACTACTACCACCCTTAGCCAGGGGGCAGGATGCCCACCACCACTACCACCCTCACCCAGGGGGGCAGGATGCCTACCACTACTACCACCCTCACCCAGGGGGCAGGATGCCTACCACTACTACCACCCTCACCCAGGGGGGCAGGATGCCTACCACTACTACCACCCTTAGCCAGGGGGCAGGATGCCCACCACCACTACCACCCTCACCCAGGGGGGCAGGATGCCCACCACTACTACCACCCTCACCCAGGGGGCAGGATGCCTACCACTACTACCACCCTTAGCCAGGGGGCAGGATGCCCACCACCACTACCACCCTCACCCAGGGGGCAGGATGCCCACCACTACTACCACCCTCACCCAGGGGGGCAGGATGCCTACCACTACTACCACCCTCACCCAGGGGGCAGGATGCCTACCACTACTACCACCCTTAGCCAGGGGGCTGGATGCCTACCACTACTACCACCCTCAACCAGGGGGGCTGGATGCCTACCACTACTACCACCCTTAGCCAGGGGGCTGGATGCCTACCACTACTACCACCCTCACCCAGGGCGGGCTGGATGCCTACCACCACCCTTAGCCAGGGGGCTGGATGCCTACCACTACTACCACCCTCACCCAGGGGGCAGGATGCCTACCACTACTACCACCCTCACCCAGGGGGCAGGATGCCCACCACTACTACCACCCTTAGCCAGGGGGCAGGAAGCCTACCACTACTACCACCCTTAGCCAGGGGGCAGGATGCCCACCACTACTACCACCCTCACCCAGGGGGCAGGATGCCCACCACTACTACCACCCTTAGCCAGGGGGCAGGATGCCCACCACTACTACCACCCTCACCCAGGGGGGCAGGATGCCCACCACTACTACCACCCTCACCCAGGGGGCAGGATGCCCACCACTACTACCACCCTCACCCAGGGGGGCAGGATGCCCACCACTACTACCACCCTTAGCCAGGGGGCTGGATGCCTACCACTACTACCACCCTCACCCAGGGCGGGCTGGATGCCTACCACCACCCTTAGCCAGGGGGGCTGGATGCCTACCACTACTACCACCCTCACCCAGGGGGCAGGATGCCTACCACTACTACCACCCTCACCCAGGGGGGCTGGATGCCTACCACTACTACCACCCTCACCCAGGGCGGGCTGGATGCCTACCACCACCCTTAGCCAGGGGGCTGGATGCCTACCACTACTACCACCCTCACCCAGGGGGCAGGATGCCTACCACTACTACCACCCTCACCCAGGGGGGCAGGATGCCTACCACTACTACCACCCTCACCCAGGGGGCTGGATGCCTACCACTACTACCACCCTCACCCAGGGCGGGCTGGATGCCTACCACCACCCTTAGCCAGGGGGCTGGATGCCTACCACTACTACCACCCTCACCCAGGGGGCAGGATGCCCACCACTACTACCACCCTCACCCAGGGGGCAGGATGCCCACCACTACTACCACCCTTAGCCAGGGGGCAGGATGCCCACCACTACTACCACCCTCACCCAGCGGGGCAGGATGCCTACCACTACTACCACCCTCACCCAGGGGGCAGGATGCCCACCACTACTACCACCCTTAGCCAGGGGGCAGGAAGCCCTACCACTACTACCACCCTTAGCCAGGGGGCTGGATGCCTACCACTACTACCACCCTTAGCCAGGGGGCTGGATGCCTACCACTACTACCACCCTTAGCCAGGGGGCAGGATGCCCACCACTACTACCACCCTCACCCAGGGGGCAGGATGCCCACCACTACTACCACCCTCACCCAGGGGGGCTGGATGCCTACCACTACTACCACCCTCACCCAGGGCGGGCTGGATGCCTACCACCACCCTTAGCCAGGGGGGCTGGATGCCTACCACTACTACCACCCTCACCCAGGGGGCAGGATGCCCACCACTACTACCACCCTCACCCAGGGGGCAGGATGCCCACCACTACTACCACCCTTAGCCAGGGGGCAGGATGCCCACCACTACTACCACCCTCACCCAGGGGGCAGGATGCCCACCACTACTACCACCCTCACCCAGGGGGCAGGATGCCCACCACTACTACCACCCTTAGCCAGGGGGCAGGAAGCCTACCACTACTACCACCCTTAGCCAGGGGGCTGGATGCCTACCACTACTACCACCCTTAGCCAGGGGGCAGGATGCCCACCACTACTACCACCCTCACCCAGGGGGCAGGATGCCCACCACTACTACCACCCTCACCCAGGGGAGCAGGATGCCCACCACTACTACCACCCTCACCCAGGGGGCAGGATGCCCACCACTACTACCACCCACCACTACTACCACCCTCACCCAGGGGGGGCAGGATGCCCACCACTACTACCACCCTCACCCAGGGGGGGCAGGATGCCCACCACTACTACCACCCTTAGCCAGGGGGCAGGATGCCCACCACTACTACCACCCTCACCCAGGGGGCAGGATGCCCACCACTACTACCACCCTTAGCCAGGGGGCAGGATGCCCACCACTACTACCACCCTCACCCAGGGGGCAGGATGCCCACCACTACTACCACCCTTAGCCAGGGGGCTGGATGCCTACCACTACTACCACCCTTAGCCAGGGGGCAGGATGCCCACCACTACTACCACCCTCACCCAGGGGGGCAGGATGCCCACCACTACTACCACCCTTAGCCAGGGGGCAGGAAGCCTACCACTACTACCACCCTTAGCCAGGGGGCTGGATGCCTACCACTACTACCACCCCCACTCATAGGATGGACAATGCATGACACAACAAGCACACCACAACCTAGGGAATGCAAGATTAAGACATCCCCCCACCACCATGACAAGCGTGTGAGCAGGCTGTGTCAAATGCCTACAACACCGAACATGACATTGAACATACAATGTGACCCCCTAGCACATGTGCCACACATATATGTGTGTGGCACCCACAATGCAAGCAGCCCATGACCATTGTGGCAATGGGGCCTAAACCCCCATCATCACAGTGACCAAAAGGCAAGTGTGGGGTCCATAGCTGAAGCACATTTTGACCATTGTGGCAATGGGGTCTAAACCCCCATCATCACAGTGACCAAAAGGCAAGTGTGGGGTCCATAGCTGAAGCACATTTTGACCATTGTGGCAATGGGGTCTAAACCCCCATCATCACAGTGACCAAAAGGCAAGTGTGGGGTCCATAGCTGAAGCACATTTTGACCATTGTGGCAATGGGGTCTAAACCCCCATCATCACAGTGACCAAAAGGCAAGTGTGGGGTCCATAGCTGAAGCACATTTTGACCATTGTGGCAATGGGGTCTAAACCCCCATCATCACAGTGACCAAAAGGTAAGTGTGGGGTCCATAGCTGAAGCACATTTTGACCATTGTGGCAATGGGGTCTACACCCTCATCATCACAGTGACCAAAAGGTAATTGTTGACAAAGAAAGAGCTGCAACTGCCAAACTGCATGGATCATTCCTGGTCACAGAACCAAAAACTCATCTGTGGCAAAGTAGTGTATGTGTCCCATTGCAACATAAATTGGGGGAGCCAAATACTGCAGTGCAAATGAAACATTCCTTTGGCCATGTGCAGACAAACAACACCCATGGGGGCTGAGACCGTCAACAGTCATCAATGACACAATGACAGAAGTGACCATCAGAATGCAGACCCACATATTTGCACCAATGGGCACACAAATGCAGATACCCTGTGGAGACAGCAGATGTGAGGTGAACAGATACCATACCATGGCAGCAATGGGACACACAAACCATGATCACTGTGCTGACCGATGACCTAGGAGTCCCAGGGACAGCAGGGGAAACACACCAAACAACATACAGCCAATGGCACACCCAAGATATGCCAATGCAGTGGTGCAGATGCACAAACACAAACAGGCAGACCAACACTGTCATCATACACAGCAGGTGAGGGGTGGGGGTGCCAGTGTCCCCAGGCAACAACACAACACATGAGGAGAGCTGAATACCAATCATACAGATGTGCATACACTGCCACACTAAGGTAACTCATGGATCCAAATCCCCTATGTGGGCAAGCAGGCATTGACAGGTGAGAGGGAGCACAAAACACACATGTCACACAGGCACGTAGGAACAACAACTGACACAGCAAGTCACAGACACACCACAGCACCACCCCCAGGGCCCCCACAATGTGGTGACCCTGGGCTGAAGAAAAATACCACTGTGATGACAAAGCTAAATGTCGTTCACACTGTGAACCACAGTCAGGTGTCCTGAGCAACTAACTACCATCACACCTACACAAGCACAAATCAATCAGCATGGCCAGTAAGCCAAGGCCAACATGGAGGCAGGGGACTAGCCGGGCAACAACTCTCATCTGCACACACTCAAGACCACACCCTCGACCTCCAACAATGTGCAGCAGTGAAGTACACATGCACTGGTGACATTGCACATGCACCCATTACTATTCCAGGGTGGTGGGTGGGAACCAAGGTGTAGAAACACATCACACATGGACACTCAACAAGACTCCTGAATGTCTGACACACTGCACACTACGCTGTACATGGACATGACGGCAATACCACACCGACCAATGGGATCCCAGCCACAGTCACACACCAATGAAGAAGCCAAGGTCACCCACAAAGAACACACATAGACAACAACCAACATTGCAGCCCGGACCCTAAGGAGTGCCAGCAGTCACACACACAACGTGTCACAATCACTGAAAGATAACACAAACTGGAAATCACATGACAGGGGCAAACAACAAGTGCCAAAGGGAAACCTGACTGTGACCCATCTGCGTCAGCACACAAACTCTGCCCTGACAGCAAACACACCTATGGGTGACACCCTGATGACCAGTAATGTGCCATGCACCCACATCACAGAGAACACAGGGAGAAGACTTTGGGGGAACATAGCTCAAGTCAGCAAGCATCACAAACAGGTACAACACTAGGGTTCACAGCATGCGCAGATGAATGGAAGTGAACACACAGACATGCACATACAACACACACCTTGGGCGCAGGCAATGTCACACGTGTACACACTGCCATGAGGGGACTCCACTCCTGTGTGAGGAAAGCTGTGCCATATGTTGCCTCAGTAGGGCCCCATCATGTCAGCTGAGCACTTGGTCACACAATCAACAATTAGCACCAAATGAGGGCTCCCATCACATCAGCCTGGTCATGGATGTGCCAACGGAATCATCAGCACAGATCCAACACACTTGTATAGCAATGTTGCACTGACTACACGGATGAGTCCCTCCCCATTGATGCCCAAACCTGCATGTCCACTGGAGATGGCAACACGGTCAGGGAAGTAGACAAATGCAACGATGGCAGGCACAACAGATGTGCAGGGGTGGAAGCCACAGATATGAAATTGCCAATGTAAGTAGGAAACCCATTGCCAAACACTGAACACATGACACCCTCAGATGCTGCTATTGATGACATGGATACACCACATGATAGGACACATTCCCCCTGGACCACATGGGTTCCTGCACAGTAACACTTCATAATCATGAGACCAGATATCACCATCACTGCAGCAAGGGCATGGTTAGCTGCACCAACATGTACATCTGAAGCATGAGCACTAGAGAAAAGAAAGTTGCTTTATTCAGCATATGTGTTGAGGCCAAACGAAGTCCTGAAAAAAGAGCAAAGGCCAATGGCCAGTCCATTGTCAAAGTTCAAACAGGGTGACACTGGCAGATGTCACCCTACGCATGCCTGCACAATACCAGGGACAATCCACTAGGAGGGGCAACCGGGGGGCAGGCCAGGCACCGCAGGGACAGGATCAGGGCTCACCAGGGGAGTCAGGGAAGGGGTGGTGGGTGCTGGAGAGCCACTGACAACTGCAGTGGAGGTGTCTGACATGGTGTGTGCCGCATCTTTGAGCCCTGTACTGATCCTGAAAAGTAATTTTAACCGTACTTACCAGTAACTTGAATTTCCTTCCATAGGCTAACATTGACTGGTTTCACTTGGAAATTCTTCTAAGTGTGGAGTTTTGGAACTTTATAATATTCCTCTAAAATCAGCCGAACTAAGAATTCCGATTTACTCACCTGTTATCCAGGAGAGACCACAGTGCTGCATCTTTGAGCCCAGTACTAATCCTGAAAAGTAATTTTAACCGTACTTACCAGTAACTTGAATTTCCTTCCATAGGATATCATTGCCTGCTTCTTGCTGAAAAAGTTTCTAAGTGCCGATTTTTGAAACATACAAATATTCCTCTAAAATCAGCAGAACTACGAATTCGAATTTACTCACCTGTTATCAGGAGAGACCTCAGTGCTGCATCTTTGATCCCAGTACAGATCCTGAAAAGTAATTCTAACCGTACTTACCAGTAACTTGTATTTCCTTCCATAGGAATCCATTGTCAAGTGTCGAGTTTCACAAACTACAAATATTCCTTAAAAATCGAGTTTCACAAACTACAAATATTCCTTAAAAATCGCCTGTATGACTTAAACGCATTCTTTCAACTGTTTACAGGAGATGCACCAGTGCTGGATCCAGGATCCACCACTGAGTAAGAAAAAAGTAACGATAACACTACTTACCTGCTAAGTGAATTTCCTCCCATAGGATAACATTGGTGATTCTATGTGAAAAAGTTTCTGTCAACTTTTAAAATACAATAATATTCCTTAAAAATCATTACTGTAACCAAAACGCTTTTACTCAACTGTTTACAGGAGATGTCCCAGGACTGAATCTAGGATCCAGTCCTGTGGTTAGAAAAGTAATCCATAAAGTAACTAATTGCATTTAACTTGAAATTCACATTGGGCTCAATGTTGCATTGTGTTTTAAATTGTGTTGCCCATTGCAACAACTGTAACTACTGTACTTAAAAGTCTATTGCCTATTTGCAAAGTATTTAAACTAAAGTAATTCATTCTGAGAAAGTATATTTTGTAATGTAATGTAATTACAATGTAATTTAAAAATAAAATATCTAAAAATAAATAGTTTAAAAAATGTAGTAAATCAGTATCAAAAAAATAAATATAACAATTAATACATTTAAAAATTGTCATTTACAAAACCTTTGAAATTCACTGAAAAAAAACCATAGGTTTCAGACATGTTATAGTTAGGAATTAGCATTTAGAAAACCTTTGAAATTCACTGAAAAACCATAGGTTTCAAGCACGTTATAGTTAGAAATTAGCATTTAAAAAACCTTACAAATTCACTGAAAAAACCATAGGTTTTAGGGACAGTTATAGTTAGTTGGACATTGCACTCGTACAAAACCCGTGAAATTCCCCCGTTATAGTTAGTTCAGGTAACTATAACTCGCGCCCCATAATGCACTGCTGATGACGTCACATATTACATCACTCATGACATGGTCAGTGACATCACTGATGACATCTCAAATGACATCACTGATGACATCACTGATGACATCATCCACGTGATAATCTGATGCACCTCCTCACACCCTAATATAACCTTTGATACACCCACTCTAAATTACAGACTGCCATTCGCAAAACCATAGACACTCCAACACCAATAACTACATACCCACTCACTGATTCTTAGGTCTACACACACATCCACTCACTCACCCGTACAGTCACTCATACTTACGGTCACTCAGTACAGGACTATCATATGCACTCATACTCCTATATAGACACTCAAACACCGCCACTCATCCATAGAGGTACTCACACACCTAGTCAGTCATGCAAATAATTAAACACACTGCCATTTACTCACCTATACAGTTATACAGACACCAGCTCACTTACTCATACAAATACTAGCACATTCTTACGCTCTTATACAATCACTGATACAAGCACACACTCATCCATACAGCCACTCTCACAATCACACACTCTCGCTTATAGCTATTTATATACTCCAACACACATATATACTGCCTTTCACATATGTAGTTACTCACACATGTACCACTGGGACATACATTCACTCACTAACACACCCATACACACACTCACCCACCCATACAGTCCATCACAGATGCACTCTTGAAACCATGCACCCAGTGAATCACCCACTCACACATCTATGCACAGAGTCACACACACCCCACCCACACAAACACTCAGGCACCCATACAGATACTCACACAACCAATCAATAACTCATATAGACACTCATGTAGCTATTCACAAACCCATGCAGCCACTTACACAGCAACAGACAGACGGATACAGACATTCACCCAGTTTAGTCACTAACCCATGCATTCAGTAAGATACGTTTAATCACTCACTTATAGAGTTAGTCACGCACCTACTAAATCATCCATTCAGACACTTATACACCCACTCATTCTTCAATACGCCTTTCCCTATATATATTAAACATATTTAAACTTTACAGAAACACACAGTCACTGGATGATGTCATCAGTGATGTCATCAGTGATGTCATTTGAGATGTCATCAGTGATGTCATCATTGATGTCACTGACCATGTTATGAGTGATGTAATATGTGACGTCATCAGCAGTGCATTGCGGGGGCGCGAGTTATAGTTACCTGAACTAACTATAACGGGGGAATTTCACGGGTTTTGTACGAGTGCAATGTCCAACTAACTATAACTGTCCCTAAAACCTATGGTTTTTTTCAGTGAATATATATATATATATATATATATGTATATATATATATATATATATATATATATATGTATATATATATATTATCTACTGGCGGTCGCCAGTAGATAGTTATAGTTAGGACCTAGTTTCCATTGGAAACTCGTTTTTGTTTTCTCAATATCTTTGGCGCCGGTTGACGAATCTTCGCGAAAGTTTCAATAATCGTAGCCCGCTCCGGTCAGCTCCTGTCTTGAAAGTTTCGGGGTGACTCGGCAAGCGGGGGCCGAGAAAAAAGGGGGTCCCAAAACGTGTTTTCTCCATGTTATTTTCCATAGGAAACATTAGACACGACTACAGCCCGAACTGCTGAACGAAATTACACCAAATTTGGCAAAAAGGTAGCCCTTGGTTCAGAAAGAGACCTTTTTGTTAAATGGTGTAAATCCGTTCAGTAGTTCCTGAGAAATTCAAAAAATAGAGGTCAAAAAATCAATTTCCCATTGGAAAGTTTAGACACGGTTACAGCTTGAACTGCTGAATGGAATTACACCAAATTTGGCAAAAAGGTAGTGCTTGGTTCAGAAAGCGCCCTTTTTTAAATGGTGTAAATCCATTCAGTAGTTGCTGAGAAAATCAAAAAATAAAAGTTTCGATATATAGAGGCACGGAGGATCCGCGCACCCTCCCGACCACGAGCTTTATTCTAATTGGCTGTCAACACTCCAAACCAGGAAGTGTTGGCAGCCATCTTGGGACTCGGTAGAACCGAGTCACAAGAAATCAGAATAAAAATCGCGAAAAAAAAGAAAAGGGGGCAGGGTAGAAACACCCTGACCCCCTAGGCCTGCTTAGGGGGTCCCACAAGGACCCCCAGGGCCCAAAAAAACATTTTTTTTTTAAATCAGCAAAATGCGCGCTCAATCCGCGGATCCGGCCGCGAAACTAAAAAAACGAAGGGTGGGCCAAGTCCCGGGGGCATGCAATATTATAATTGCGGGGGCCCAGGGAGGCCCCCGCAGCTCCGGGGACCGCCACCCCCGGGGCTTTCCATAAACATTTGCGGGGGCACACGGTCCCCCCGCAGCCCCGGGGACCGCCACCCCCCGGGGCTTCTTATTTTTAATGTGTGGGGGGCCTCCATGGCCCCCCCAAGCCCCGGGGACCACCATCCCCGGGGCTTTTATTAATTATAATTGCGGGGGGCACATGGCCACCCCGCTGCCCCGGGGACCACCACCCCACGGGGCTTTTTAAAAAAAATACATAGACCTGTGTGGGGGGCTCGAGCGCCCCCCACGCCCCGGGGACCGCCACCTCCCCGGGGCACTAATATTCAAATGCGGGTGTCCGTAACGGACCCCCGAGCCCCGGGGACCACCACCTCCCCGGGGCTGTGCATGTGATGGGAGGGGGGCCACGCGGCCCCCCTCCTGGAGCCCGTGATGGCCATGGGGACCACCACCCCCCAGGGCCGGCTCCTGCAGTGTCCCGGGGTGCCCACCCCCGGGACACTGCTGTTTGCAATGACAGAGCGGGAGCCTCGCGGCTCCCGCCCTGTCATTGCAAACTGCTTTGCTTCATTGAAGCGAGAGCAGGAAACCTGCTCTCGCTTCAATGAAGCAAGCAGGATTGCTTTCTCACAAGGGGAGCTGCATGTCAGCAGCTCCCCATGTGGAAAAGCAATGCCGGCTCCCGCAGGATGCGGGGAGCCGGTGGGACCATGGGGGCATTGGGGCTCCCCCCACGATCCCCAACGAGAGGCCAGGCCCCGGGGGATGGGACCCCGGGGCAAGGAGTGGCCCGGGAGGGGGGCCACGCGGCCCCCCTCCCCAATAATAATAATTTTTAAAAAATCACGCAAAGGCCGGCCCCGGGGGATGGGGTCCCCGGGGCCATAAATGGCCTGAGGAGGGGGGCCACGCAGCCCTCCTCCATAAACAAAAAAAATATTTGGCCATGCCCCGGGGGATGGGGTTCCCGGGCCGGAATTGGCCACGGGAGGGGGGCCCACGCGGCCCCCTTCCCGTTCATTTAAAAAAAAAAATTTTTTAAAAAGGGGTCAGGCCCTGGGGATTTAGCTGAACTATTTCACTGGTTTTGTACGAGTGAAATGTCCAACTAACTATAACGCCCTGAAACGTATGGTTTTTCAGTGAATATATATATATATATACATACATACATACATACATACATATATTATCTACTGGCGGTTGCCAGTAGATAGTTATAGTTAGGACCTATTTTCCATAGGAAATCAACAACATTCTATTTGAAATAACTTTGGCGCCGGTTGACGAATCTTCGCAAAAGTTTCAAAACTTATGGCCCGCTCCGGTCCGCTCCTATCCTGAAAGTTTCAGGGTGATTCGGCAAGCGGGGGCCGAGAAAAAAGGGGCGTCCCAAAACATGTTTTCCCCATGCAATTTTCCATAGGAACCTTTCATCGCAGCTACAGCCCTAACTGCTGAACGGAATTACACCAAATTTGGCAAAAAGGTAGCCCTTGGTTCAGAGTCGTGCCTTTTGGTTAAATGGTGTAAATCCGTTCAGTAGTTCCTGAGAAATTTGAAAAAGAAAACACATATATATCTGGGCGGAGCCTAACCACACATGTCATCGTGAGATCTGATTGGCTGTCAGCACTTCATCCTGGAATTGCTGGCAGCCATCTTGGGACCAATATAAATGATAGTACCCCATTGAAATGCATTGTAGTGAATCAAAGATTTTGAGGGTTACCAAAAGGAGAACTATAAAGGGTGATAACAGACTTTAGTTACATTAGAATTCATTTGTTGATGGTACCATACTAATTTCAGGAATTGTGGTGTGTTCTAAGGTGATTTTACCCTGTGAAAAACCTTCTGCTGGGATATCATGAATCATGTTTGAGAGAAAACTATTTTCACATGCTTGTCCCATTCAGTTTTGGAAGGTGCTCCAGAAGCTAAAATGAGAGCATATTTTCTGTAAATTCAGATTATCTTTCTCAGTCATGTGAGAATGAAGTCTGACATTCTCAGTAAAACATGTACATCCAACAAGGGCAGAGACTGTCAGTTGATTCCTTTGTGTTCTACTGCAGCTTCCCAGAGTGTTCTAAAGAACAACTAGAGCGCTAACAGCCTTACTTATGACAAAAGTATGGCACACCTGAAGCCATCTTGATTGGAATAAACTGGTAACACTTAAAACATTTAATTTAAAAGGAACAAAATGATGGGGTTCATTTTGTCATAGAAATTATGGTTAGTGCTGTAGAAAGAAAAATTAGGATATGTTTCAAGTGTGATCTCAAATATCTTCCTGTTATATTTCAACAGGAGCAGCCTGTCAGTTGATGCCTTTGTGTTCTACTGCAGCTTCCCAGAGTGTTCTAAAGAACAACTAGAGAGCTAACAGTCTTACTTATGACAAAATTATGGCACACCTGAAGCCATCTTGATTGGAATAAACTGGTAACTCTTAAAACATTTAATTTAAAAAGGAACAAAATGAGGGGGTTCATTTTGTCATAGAAATTATGGTTAGTGCTGTAGAAAGAAAATTTAGGACATGTTTTAAGTGAGATCTCAAATATCTTCCTGTTATATTTCAACAGGAGCAGCCTGTCAGTTGATGCCTTTGTGTTCTACTGCAGCTTCCCAGAGTGTTCTAAAGAACAACTAGAGAGCTAACAGTCTTACTTATGACAAAAGTATGGCACACCTGAAGCCATCTTGATTGGAATAAACTGGTAACACTTAAAACATTTAATTTAAAAAGGAACAAAATGAGGGGTTCATTTTGCCATAGAAATTATGGTTAGTGCTGTAGAAAGAAAAATTAGGACATGTTTTAAGTGAGATCTCAAATATCTTCCTGTTATATTCCAACAGGAGCAGCCTGTCAGTTGATGCCTTTGTGTTCTACTGCAGCTTCCCAGAGTGTTCTAAAGAACAACTAGAGTGCTAACAGCCTTACTTATGACAAAAGTATGGCACACCTGAAGCCATCTTGATTGGAATAAACTGGTAACACTTAAAACATTTAATTTAAAAGGAACAAAATGATGGGGTTCATTTTGTCATAGAAATTATGGTTAGTGCTGTAGAAAGAAAAATTAGAACATGTTTCAAGTGTGATCTCAAATATCTTCCTGTTATATTTCAACAGGAGCAGCCTGTCAGTTGATGCCTTTTGTTCTACTGCAGCTTCCCAGAGTGTTCTAAAGAACAACTAGAGCGCTAACAGTCTTACTTATGACAAAATTATGGCACACCTGAAGCCATCTTGATTGGAATAAACTGGTAACTCTTAAAACATTTAATTTAAAAGGAACAAAATGAGGGGGTTCATTTTGTCATAGAAATTATAGTTAGTGCTGTAGAAAGAAAAATTAGGACATGTTTTAAGTGAGATCTCAAATATCTTCCTGTTATATTTCAACAGGAGCAGCCTGTCAGTTGATGCCTTTGTGTTCTACTGCAGCTTCCCAGAGTGTTCTAAAGAACAACTAGAGAGCTAACAGTGTTACTTATGACAAAAGTATGGCACACCTGAAGCCATCTTGATTGGAATAAACTGGTAACACTTAAAACATTTAATTTAAAAAGGAAACAAAATGAGGGGGTTCATTTTGCCATAGAAATTATGGTTAGTGCTGTAGAAAGAAAAATTAGGACATGTTTTAAGTGAGATCTCAAATATCTTCCTGTTATATTTCAACAGGAGCAGCCTGTCAGTTGATGCCTTTGTGTTCTACTGCAGCTTCCCAGAGTGTTCTAAAGAACAACTAGAGTGCTAACAGCCTTACTTATGACAAAAGTATGGCACACCTGAAGCCATCTTGATTGGAATAAACTGGTAACACTTAAAACATTTAATTTAAAAAGGAACAAAATGATGGGGTTCATTTTGTCATAGAAATTATGGTTAGTGCTGTAGAAAGAAAAATTTGAACATGTTTCAAGTGTGATCTCAAATATCTTCCTGTTATATTTCAACGGGAGCAGACTGTCAGTTGACGCCTTTGTGTTCTACTGCAGCTTCCCAGAGTGCTCTAAAGAACAACTAGAGCGCTAACAGTCTTACTTATGACAAAATTATGGCACACCTGAAGCCATCTTGATTGGAATAAACTGGTAACTCTTAAAACATTTAATTTAAAAAAGGATCAAAATGAGGGGTTCATTTTGTCATAGAAATTATGGTTAGTGGTGTAGAAAGAAAAATTAGGACATGTTTCAAGTGAGATCTCAAATATCTTCCTGTTATATTTCAACAGGAGCAGCCTGTCAGTTGATGCCTTTGTGTTCTACTGCAGCTTCCCAGAGTGTTCTAAAGAACAACTAGAGCGCTAACAGTCTTACTTATGACAAAAGTATGGCACACCTGAAGCCATCTTGATTGGAATAAACTGGTAACACTTAAAACATTTAATTTAAAAAGGAACAAAATGAGGGAGTTCATTTTGCCATAGAAATTATGGTTAGTGCTGCAGAAAGAAAATTTAGGGCAAGTTTTAAGTGAGATCTCAAATCCTCTTCTATTTCATTAGAAAATTCTGACATGCAGACTGAAACAATCACTTTCAATACCAGCAGTAGACTTCCAGTTAACTCCCTGGTGAGCAGTAGCTTTACTACAGTGATCTAATGAACAACTAGAGTGCTAACATTCTGAATTTATGGCAAATGTGTGACACATCTGAATGCCTTCTTGATGGATTCAAAGTAAAAAATTGAGAGAAAACTATTTTCACATGCTTGTCCCATACAGTTTTGGAAGGTGCTCCAGAAACTAAAATAAGAGCATATTTTCTGTAAATTCACATTATCTTTCTCAGTCATGTGAGAATGAAGTCTGACATTCTCAGTAAAACATGCACATCCAACAAGGGCAGAGACTGTCAGTTGATTCCTTTGTGTTCTACTGCAGCTTCCCAGAGTGTTCTAAAGAACAACTAGAGCGCTAACAGCCTTACTTATGACAAACGTATGGCACACCTGAAGCCATCTTGAATGGAATAAACTGGTAACACTTAAAACATTTAATTTAAAAAGGAACACAATGAGGGGGTTCATTTTGCCATAGAAATTATGGTTAGTGCTGTACAAAGAAAAATTAGGACATGTTTTAAGTGAGATCTCAAATGTCTTCCTGTTATATTTCAACAGGAGCAGCCTGTCAGTTGATGCCTTTGTGTTCTACTGCAGCTTCCCAGAGTGTTCTAAAGAACAACTAGAGTGGTAACAGCCTTACTTATGACAAAAGTATGGCACACCTGAAGCCATCTTGATTGGAATAAACTGGTAACACTTAAAACATTTAATTTAAAAAGGAACAAAATGATGGGGTATATTTTGTCATAGAAATTATGGTTAGTGCTGTAGAAAGAAAAATTAGAACATGTTTCAAGTGTGATCTCAAATATCTTCCTGTTATATTTCAACAGGAGCAGCCTGTCAGTTGATGCCTTTGTGTTCTACTGCAGCTTCCCAGAGTCTTCTAAAGAACAACTAGAGCGCTAACAATCTTACTTATGACAAAATTATGGCACACCTGAAGCCATCTTGATTGGAATAAACTGGTAACTCTTAAAACATTTAATTTAAAAAGGAACAAAATGAGGGGGTTCATTTTGTCATAGAAATTATAGTTAGTGCTGTAGAAAGAAAAATTAGGACATGTTTTAAGTGAGATCTCAAATATCTTCCTGTTATATTTCAACAGGAGCAGCCTGTCAGTTGATGCCTTTGTGTTCTACTGCAGCTTCCCAGAGTGTTCTAAAGAACAACTAGAGCGCTAACAGTCTTACTTATGACAAAAGTATGGCACACCTGAAGCCATCTTGATTGGAATAAACTGGTAACACTTAAAACATTTAATTTAAAAGGAACAAAATGAGGGGGTTCATTTTGCCATAGAAATTATGGTTAGTGCTGCAGAAAGAAAATTTAGGGCATGTTTTAAGTGAGATCTCAAATCTTCTTCTATTTCATTAGAAAATTCTGACATGCAGACTGAAACAATCACTTTCAATACCAGCAGTAGACTTCCAGTTAACTCCCTGGTGAGCAGTAGCTTTACTACAGTGATCTAATGAACAACTAGAGTGCTAACATTCTGAATTTATGGCAAATGTGTGACACATCTGAATGCCTTCTTGATGGAATCAAAGTAAAAACTGAAAGCATTTCCTACTGAGGAGACTGTAGTAAATGACGAAATTAGGAAACTTCATAACAAATAAGTCTCCCAAGATGGCCACCAGAGAAAAAAGAGCCCAAATGTAGCACAAATATCACCCAGATGTAGCCCACATATAGCCCAATGACAGAAGTGTGCAAAACACTTTTTATTTTTTCTGCAGTTTTATATAGTGCAAACTGGTCAGGTATTGGAGCGTTACATCTTACTTGGACCCCTTATTGCGTATTTTGCACGAAGTACATGAGATTGATCTTGCGAAACATTGAACTTTACGATTCTGTTAACCTGAAGTTGCTCTGAACCGGGCTTTGTAACACCCGTTTTTACCTACTGGTTTTAATTAATTCTCACTGTATTGTATTAGGAAAGAGGATTTACTGTTTTTATGTACACTTTTATG